>BSBK01007336.1:650000-654848 GCA_027943335.1 Chamaecyparis obtusa | reverse complement strand
TCACCTATCTCTTCAAGAAATTTCTTGAGATAAAATGCTTGAGTACCTGCAAAGGTTATTATAACATATTCTACCACTTTGGAAGAAAGAGAAACTATGATTTATGTCTTCCAATTTTTAGGAATCAATCCCAAACCAAATATAAAATAATAACCAGAAGTAGATTTTTGATCATCCAAACTACCTCCCCAATCAAAATCACTAAAACCAAGAAGACTAAATTTCTTAAAACTATAGTAGTGAATACAAAAATCCAAAGTTCCTTTCACATACCTGAAATTTATTTACTTAGATTTTATATGTAAGTCAAAAGGTTTTTTCATATACCTTGAAACAAGAGAAACTGCACACTCAATATTAGGTCTAGAGTGAGTGAGAAACATCAAAATCCCAACTACACTCCTATAAGTTATCTCATCTACTTTTACATCATTCTAAATCATTACTCTCAACCACTATAACTTATTTTCCACATGAGCATATTAGTGACTATTCTATATAAGCCATAGAGAAATATGTATATGGCCTCCAAGTTAGTTGCCTGATAACACTATGATGAGTAGCTTCACCTAGAAAATTTTTCTTCTAGTTACTCTAGATATGATTCATCAGTTGATAGGATGGCTATGTTACCTAGATTAATGATGTAATATGATCTTCAAAAAAAGCATGTTCATAGTTTATTCTAGAGGTTTGTGTTTGCGCACACTAACGTACTTACAAAGGTTATACAACTTGGGTTTATGCCTTATATTTATATATTCTTGAGGGCTCCTATCACCTTTTCATTGAATCTATTTTGTGTATATCCAACCAAATCTTCTATTTCTACATCTTTGATTTATGTCCATAACCTATTATTTGTAGATTTGACAATAAAAGGGCACCCAAAATGACAAAACCAAGAGGCAACAATTCCCTTTTCATATTACTTGGAAGATCATGGAAAGAAAATTTATAGACATTTAAATCACCTTACCTAAAATTCCACATTTTTATGTTGGCTCATCATTTCACTATATTTAGTTTGTGTGGTAGCGAGTTTTTCATGTCTTTTTAGTGTGATTACTGGTTTCTTGGTTAGGTCTTTAGTTTTTGGAACTATTTTTTGTGGACTAATAGCATTTACAAGTTATCCTCATATGTCGAAGACTATACTATGAAAATACTAACGATGTTTAATGGAGGTTGTATATTAGATAATTATGATTTTGAAGCTAACTTTCCAATTTGAGCTTAGATCACATTTTATTTTATGCTTAAAATGAAAGTGTTTGACATGTATAGTACACTTGCACACTCTTTGTAATGAATCCCAAGGGTTCATTAAAGTATTCTCTCCTATTACCTCTTGATGGAAAATGGGTGTAAGAGAATCAATAACATCTTATTTTTCTAAATTTAGAATATGACCCATTCTCAATGGGAAAGGAGGTACTCACCCAGGAGGATGAGGCCCCAAAGCACCATTTTCAATTTGATCAACTATATAAATTGTCTAATGGAAAATCTTCTATCTTCTTGGTCTATGAGCCATTTTATTAGCTCTAGGCATATTAACAGTCTTGTGTACATGTTATATATCAGACCTATCAACAAACTAGGATACCTCCTTTGAGGTTGGGGAGACCTAACACTGGAATGGGTACCAAGTCCTTGAATCCTTATAAAAAACAATTTTTAGTAGCCTACCCTTATTTTTTGACCAAACATTGTGATGCATTTAAGTTTAAGGGTAGGGGAAGAATATAACCCCAAGATACTCACCAAGAAGAGACAAAAGTCTTTAGCTTTCCATAGCATTTTTATAGCTTTTTCTGGCAATGAGAGAGATACCTTGTTTGTTTGTTGTTGAAGAGACAAAAAAGCAGGCACACCCCATTCTAGGTGTTACAAGGCTTGTTGAGTTGATGAAGATTCCAAGTTCTAGGCTATGGTATAGTAGTGACACCACTTCCTTAGGTTAGAAAGTGTTTGCAAGTTTTTTTAATTTTTCTATACCAATGGAATTTTAGGCTTTGAGGAGCCTTTGAAAATAAACATTTGTGTTTATAATTCCCATCAAACAAACAAACATTATGTCTTTCTATTTGAAGTGTATTCTTGTCACATTTGTTCATTCGAAAAAAGAAAAACTTAATAGAAACATTGAGATAACACTTCAATAAAAGCCAAACATTGGTATAAATTCCAAAATAGGCCAACACGAGTTAAAAATTAAAAGAGAACAAGAGGAAAATAAATTTTTGAGATCTTTGAAAAAGTGGGCTTTTTAATATATTTTTCATTCATTTATTTGAAATCAAAGATTTCGCTTCCATATGAATTCAAGAATTAACTTGGAAGGCAGGCAAAAATAAAGTATCATACATACACTTTACTTTTATATATTCTATCATAATTTAAGATTGTGTCTTCTCATATAAAGATAATCATTGATTAAGATAAAATGAAGAATTTGTTTAAGATGTGTCCTTCCATATTAAGCTAAGCATGAAGTAAGTTAAAGGTAAGAATTTTTATATCTTAGTGTACTCTTATAATATTCTACATTCATAAAAGATTAACTAAATTGCACATAATATTTTTTTCCTTCCATGATATAATTCATTATTATTATATTTCTTACATTTGCATCCTTGTCTATACATAGAATCATTTGTTTCTTCCTTTTTGAGGTTGAAATAATTATAAGATATTTATGCTCATTCTATTGATGTCATTTTAATTCTTACATTTGCATCCTTGTCCATACATAGAATCATTCGTTTCTTCCTTTTTAAGGTTCAAATAATTATAAGATATTTATGCTCATTCTATTGATATCATTTTAATTCTTACATTAGCATCCTTGTCCATACATAAAATCATTCATTTCTTCCTTTCTAAGGTTCAAATAATTATTAGATATTTATGCTCTTTCTATTGATGTCATTTTCAGTCTTTATTTAAAATTGGACCAAACTTAAACAATAAACTTAGGTTTTGAATTTTCCTCTTTGATCAACCAATATCTTTACTTCATTATTTACTTAATCCCACGATCCATCCTTCAGAAGAAAATCTACGATGCCTACCATAAAGGTGAAATAATTCTTTGGAATTTACCAACGAAATCTACAAGACAGACCTGAAACATCATACGTAGTGTCTTCCACTTTTAAGTGAGCTAAAAAGAAACGAGGAACAGAATACAGACTTCTGTCATCAAGCAAATACAAATGGGAAAAGAAATCAATGTACAATCAGAATTCGCATGACTCTTTTAATCAAATCTTGTCTTGTGGGATTGCATACAATGAGCCTACGTCCAAATACGAAGAGAGCTCCCTAACATCGCACCAAATTTCCACACGTGAAAGGTGCACATTCAATCCGAAGAATATGGTTGGAATTCTATAGAGTTTTTTTAAATTAGAAGATAATAAATAAATTAGATGTCATAGATTATGTTTTAGATTATTATAAATTGAGATTATATAATGGGATTTAGCTTATGTTTAAATCAATCTTAGGATGACATTTTAAATAGACAATTTGATACATATTTTAAAAAAATATTACGTATGTTGATAGAAAATGATTATACGTTTCAGTATCATTAGATTTAAATTTGAATATTTTAATGTTTGAAAACTAAATAACTAAATTACTAATACATAACAATGATATAGACTAAAGGATCATTTTGCAAATATAGTGTGGAAAACGTACAACAAACTATGCCAATGTTGGAATGAAATGGTGTATTTTGTAAAACAAAAGCAATGCATTTAAATTTAGGGCTAGTGTGTTCCAAAACAACCAAGTTAGATGTCTAGTCACGTAAATTAACAACACACAAATAATTAAACCATACAAGTCAAGAAATATCTCCTTTGAGTTTTATAATTTTAGACTCTACAATCAAATTATGCGAGAGGTTAAATCATCTTAACAATAGTAAGTGTGAAATGTAGAGTTTTTATGTGCTTTGACTATCATATGAATTGAATATGATGAATCATAGTCTCCATTTCACATGTAATGAATATGCAGCTATTTGTATTAAGTCCATAAAGTTTTGTAAGAGCATCTAATGTCAAGAAAAATTAAACTATAAATTATTAGAATTTTAAGGGTCAATGGATGAGTGTAATTAATTATATGTTACATTACATATTTGATGGTTGTTTTGTGTTTTATTATAGCCTTATGAAATTGTGCCAAGTCTATCATGTAATGATGGGAATTAATTTTGGATCTTATCGAAATGATAATCTGTATATTGATCTTTGAAATCCATATATTACAAAAGTTTTATCTTATCATAGCACATATAAATTAGAAATACAACATTTTTGCCAATAAAGTGAAAACACTTTTCCTAATTTTATTAAGATACTTAAAAAAAATTATGAAATTAAAAATAAAAATACCTACACTAAAATGTAGTTGGTATCAAAAGGTCATTTGACAAGGCAAGATTTAAATCATTTTTTGATAAGAAGGTTTTGTAAGACAAGACTAAATACATTTGAAGGAGGTTTTCTTCAATATAGTTTAACTAAGGGGATTTAGTTGATTTCCTTAATGTTAATGCCAAAGGCATATATCTTATCTCAAATATGATGAACCAAACAATCATTCTAGTATTTTGGAATTGTAACTTATTGTTTTGGAATTTCCTATAAATCTTCAAAGTTCATATGTTTTCCCTACTAATATTCAAATATATTATGAAAAGGATCTAAAGTTTTATAAATAAAAAATTCTTGATTTTCCTAATATTGTGGGTGTACTATCGAAGAGAATTTGGGACATAAAGGATGTCTAGTATGATTTATTTGTAGAGAGATTGCACCATTA
>BSBK01007336.1:622500-645000 GCA_027943335.1 Chamaecyparis obtusa | reverse complement strand
GTTTTAAGTAGATTAAATTGTTAATTTGTTTAAGGATATCAAATAAGAACCTATTTAAAATAATAAGAATACACTTTTTTGATAATGTACTAAAGAATAATTGGTGTACAATAACTTTAAAATCTAGGAGTGAAAATTTATTCAATAAAAAGAGAAGTACAAAGAAAGAAGGGCCAACGACCCATCTTTCTCTTTATCCACTAATTGATCAAACATGTTAGACAATTTTAAAGATAATTATTACCTATCCATGAAACTCAAACCCTAAATTTGGTCACAAGAACATTTGGCTAGACAATTTGCTACTCCATTCGTCTCCCCACAAATGTGAATATAAGTAGAAAACTCCAAAGAGATGTGTTAATTCAGAATCAGTGTAACAACCAAAGCTAAGTGCCAATTGACATCATCTAGCCATTTCTCATTTAATAGTCCCCACAACCTGAGAATCATATTAATAATTAATCCTTTTTCGACCAAGAATACAACATTAGTCCACAAGAAAAAATGGTGAACACCTTCATGTAATTATTTGTATGAAGACCTTGCTAAATAGAAACAAAATGATCATCTCCAGTACTATCATGCCCTACTCTATCAATACAAGCATGACCAAGATTCTCTCAAGAAGGGTCAATGGTGTTTTATTTCCTTTAACCTTGAGGAGGAGGGACTCATTGACCATCAAGGTTTATCTTCCCCATAGGATGTTTATATACATATTCGTCATGACCTACTTGTTATAGTGGAAAATTACACAGATTCAAAAAGAGATTAGTGGCATTGGATAATAAATAAAATTAAACTACTAATTAACATCAAATATTCTATTAATGATAAAATATAAGTGTACATAAGGGAAATAAAAAATGAAAGAAACAAATCAAACACAATCCTTATACCTTACTTATTTCCTTCTATCGCTTCTTTGCACTCTTTGGGATGTAGAAATCTAGCACTCAGAGATGATTTTTCTAGTGTCCTAATTTAGAGCTTGAAGAATAAGAGATAAGAAGATTGCTTGACAATACTAAAATTGCTTGATAATCTAGATTCTTGAAATAGGTTTGAAGGTGGGTTTATATAAAATTTTAAAATTGTACGAATGGTCAAGAGTGATTTGTGAAAATTAAGATCAATGGTTGAGAATAATGGAGACTAATTGGTTTTGGGAAATTTCCTAGTTACAAGATGAGATAAGAGGATTTGTTTCTATTTCAAACTCAAAAAATCAATTAGTGTGTTTGGAAAAAGATGAGATGAAGAGATTAAAACATTTTCAGGATTTGAAAAATATTAATTTTGAAAAATAAATTATTAGGAGATTTTTGAGGATTTAATGCAAAACTAAAAATGGTTTTTGCATTTTTATGGTTTATTTGAAATCATAAATTTGATTTGATTTTTTGCATTCTTGAATTTGGATTTATTAAATTAAAATGAAATTAGAAATGAAATTAGAATAAAATTTAAAATCAAGAATTTGAATTTGGAGGAAAATGAAATTCAATTAATTTTAGAAATTAATTTAATTATAGGAATTAAATTACTCAATTAAAATAATTTGAAATAATTATTTAAATTGTGGGACAATGGAAATTGAATTTAAGTTAATGATAAAGACCACTTAATTAAAGGTTAATTAATTAAATAATATTAATTATTTAATTAATATAAGGGGGAAATGATTAAATGATGTGATAGGAATAATGAGGAACTTGGGTGAAGAATGCTAATTAGAAGAATAATGATAATTAATTAAATAATTAAAAGACTATCTAATTAATAGACAAAAAATTAGTATTTAATGATCACTCACAAGCGTGGGATAATTTTTGGGGTCTACATTTTCTCCTCTTTGATACAATGTGATTTTGAGCATTGTGTTATAGAATGTTTGATTCAAATCTTACCCCATCATGCTCCAACAATAGCAGGTGGATTTGATGCCCCCTTGAGAAATTGAGTGAAATCACACCAAATGCTCGCATTAGTTTGTCAATGACATTGTATTTCTACATGATGATGATATGTGCAATGATGATATGATTTATATATGCATAATGGTGATAACTATCATGATGATATTATTACTATATGAATGCAATTATGATATGATTTCTATATGAATATAATTATCACTTGGTTGTGATAACAAAAAAATTCCTATATTTTTGTATTTTTCTTTATGTAATATTTATAATTTTGATGAACTACAATAGATTGAATATCTGATGAATTGAAGAAACAATGATTAGAGATCACCGAGCTACTAAAATGATATGTAAAATGATTAAATTAGTCAATATGTTTTCATTGATGTCAACTAGTTTTGATAGTACTTTTGATGATAGTTACAAATATTTGAACATCTATTGAAGAAAGAAAAGATAAAGAACTAAGATATCTACATGAGAAAAAGGTGGATATGACAGATAAGGATAAGGTAAACATCGGGTAACTTATTGACGAGTCTATGACTTTATATTGTTGACTTGAGCATGTTACAATAATCTATTATGAAGAAGAAATTTGAAATTGAACAAGCCAATGTAGTCAGTAATTGAAGATTTCTATATACACCAAGCGAGTGCAGTGTATACTGAGTGACAGTTATAATTGAGCTAGTTAGCTAGTTATCACCGATGCATTTATATATTAATAGAGTATGGATAAAAACATTAAATGCTAAAGAATGATTGACTAAATTGGATGAGCTAGAAATTGTTATGATTTCAAGGTTAAGGACAAATTTAGTAATGAGATCCATGACTGAGAAAATTCAGATATGATCTTGATGAAGGGTTCTCCCCTTAATACCACAAACACATAATAGAAATAGAGAAAAAACAACAACATGCAAGAATAGAAAATTGGCTTCTTATTATCTCCACAAATGTGGAATTAAAAACTTTCACAATTACAATATGCAAAGCTACATGGGCATTCCCTTACAATATTTTGTAGGACAAAGCCTTGAATCAATACCTAGATCTACTACCCAGAACTGCTCTAAACTCCTAAGAACACAATACGGACCTTCTTTATATAGGCAATTTCCACCGCCTGAGAAGGTTCTAGAAATTTAGCCCATAGGGCTCACCAAACTTAGAATTATTTTATTTTACAATTTATTACATCAAAGTTGGCTAAAAATAGCTTTTGAAACCCAAACATAAATTTAGAAGGAAAATTAGTTTTTGCCATTTCAGATGACCCAACTTTTGAAGACCATAACTCATCGCCAATTGCTCCGATTGACTATTATAACCCCAATTTGGAAAGGCCACAAAGTGTTCTATAGGCTTGACTCATGCAAGCACCCGTCACTCAAATTTTCAACCTCATTTGGGGCCTCTAAAGGCTTTAAAACTGAGTTCAAAGTTTCTGTACCCTGCTGCCAATACCAAAAATCTTCAATATCTCCAAAGCTAGACTTGATCTGTCAATGAAACTTTAAAGATAGGCTGATACGACTGAGATGAACCTCCACATGTGAAATCAGAACATTCTAAGATTTATGACCAACCTTCTAAAAATAGAAAGTTTCCGTAAATAGCAGTTCTACACAAGACAACCCTTATTGAATACAAAAATAGAAATATTTTTGGGTGATGCAAGATTACTCTTACACCCAGGATGCTCCTGCATCAGACACCTGGGGTAATTTTAGAAGTGACCCTATCATGAGTCAGGTGTGAAGAGGAAAACCAAGACGGTCAACCTCTTCCTTTGTCAACCATGATGAATCTTCAAAAGGTCATCCTTGCCACTTGACCAGATATTCTTCATATGTCTTGTTCCTTGTGCTTCTGCCAACACGACTATCCAGTATGTCTTCAATCTCCTTGGTTTCTGAACTAGTTGCTCGAATACTCCACTATGTTGCTGTGATGTCATCTTCAACCTGAAATTCCTTATGTCTCCTTTTTTTATCTGACTTAGCTTTATACTACACATTCATCTTGGAAATATGCTTCCTCACCTCCTCATGGATGTTCTTCCAATGTTCTGCAAAATCCTCAGCTTCAACACTACTTATTTGTCCTTTATCTATCTTTCTCAACTTAGATGCATTTTTGAGACTACTTCCATATACAATCTGTGGATGATGTGAAGAATTAAACTTCAAATCTATTTTCAACTCTTCACTTTCTGTTAGTGTCATTCTGTGTGCTATCTTATTTGGTAAACTGGCTCTTGGAATCAAGTCCATTTCATGAGTGATCTTTCTTACTGGTGGTAATCCATAAGGCACATTATCAAATACAATATCCTAAAACTCATTCAATAATTCTACAACTTCTATAGGTACATCTTCTACTTCCTCTTTTCCAGCCTTTGGAATTAAGGTAAAACACATATACTCATGGTGCATACTATCTAAGAAATTTCCTCTATCAACAAAAGTTATTCTTGCATTACCACATACCTTTTCTTTAGTCTCCTTCAATGGATTTAGCTTATGTCACACTCCATCCTTTGTCAATGAATAGGTATTCACATGACCATCATGTACAAAACATCTGTCAAACTGCCACGGCCTACCCAATAACATATGACATGCATCCATAGATATGATATCACATAGTACCTCATCTTGGTACCAGCCGATCTTGAACTTCATTAGGCACTGTTCACTGACCATGACCTTGTGGTCATCTTGCACCTAGGCAACCCGATATGGATGTGGATGTTTCTATCTCTTGATCTTCAACTTTGTCACTATCTCTTCTGACACCAAATTATCAGTACTGCCACTATCAATAATCACATCACAACACTTACCCTCACACTTGCACCTAGTGTGAAAAAAGCTCCTTCTTTGTTCAGGTTCATTGTCACCACTCAATAGGACTCTTCTGCTAATGAGTGTCTCTCCTCTCTCAGCATCTTCAGAATGTGATGATCTGGAATCTTCTTCTACATATGAAACTCTGGCCTAGCCTTCATTTCTCCTATCTATTCTCCCTTGGTGCTGAGGACATTCAAATTCCCTATGACCTTCTTCTCCACAGTGAAAACATGTTCCACGAAAACCTCCTCTTCCAGATCCTTGTCCTCTTCCTCTTCCTCTCTAATATCTATTATTCTGATCATAGAAATGATTGGAATTATCTCCTCTTTGATTCTAACTATTACTGGACACATCCTACTTTTTTGGATCTTCATTTCGATCTCAATATGACCATCCACCAGATCTGCTATCATGACCTCTTTCGCTTTGTTTGCTCTCAAACTTCTTGTTCAGCTTTTCCTCCACTTTTAGGGAAAACTAGTATACCTCCTTAATACTGTTTATTCAAACCAAATTCAACTCCTTCTGAATGCTTGGCCTTAACCCATTAAGGTATCGGGCAATTTTCTCCTTATCAGCTTCCACATGGCCTGTTCTGATGAGAAGTCGATAGAACTCCTCTGTATACTCTTGAACAGATCTTCCCACTTGCTTCAAAATTTGCATTTTCTTCAGTAGGTCAAGCTCATAATCAACAGGAATGAACTGTCGCTTCAATTTATCCACCATCCGATCCCATCTTGTGATTTTATCTTTTCCTCTTCTATTTCGCTCCAACTGAATCTCTTGCCACTAGATCTTCGCATGACCTTTTAGTTTGGCTTTCGCAAACTTGACCCGATCAGGATCCTCAATATCTTCATACTCAAGATATTCTTCACATTCCAAGATATCCAAAATTATTTCTAAGTCCTCCACTACACGCATTGCATTCATTCAACAAAATTGGGATAAACACTTAAATCTCTATCTCTCTCTTTTATCCTATATTCATCTCAACATTAAGATTTCTTATAAGGATTCCTATAAATCTACCTCCCCTCTTACTTTTAAGCCTCTTTAACTCTTGAACTCTTTAGAAATTTTCATTATTTCATGCTTAGTTTTGTCAGTTCAAATCCTCTTTTCTTCATAGCTTCTTGTGCATTGTGTTTCTGAGAGCTCTAAAATGTTAGTGGCAAGATCTTGTAGATAGGAGGGCATTAGACTAGGAAATTTATTGAATACAATTGTTTTTAATTCATTATTATTTTTTCCATATGTGTTTCTTCAAGAGAATTCCATTGTTATGATGTTGGAAAATGATCTTCAATCTTAAGTTTTTGTTACCATCATAATAAATTTGGCATGTCTGGTGCAACATTGTTTTTCATTTGTTGAACTTGTTTTTTTTCTGATAGAATTGGTTTATATTTGCAACTACAAATAGATTGCAGATGTGTTTCATTAAGAAAAATGTGTGGTTTATTGTGATATATTTGGTAAAAATTTCACATGCCTTTCTTATGCTTCCATTTTTTTAATATAGCATAAATACTAATGCCAAAGGTTTTGCCTTTTTTTACATTTGTTTAATAGTTTCTTTGAAAAATTCATCAAACCCACATCATATCCAAGCATTATGTTAAAAAAATTATATGCATTGTCAGTGATTCCACATTTTGTCACATAGTTCATACACATGTTTCCACATTTTGAATTGATATTTTATAATCTTGAATATATTTGGATTAGATCTTACTAATTGGATTAGCTTAAAAATTTATAATGTATTTTCAACATATTCACTTTCTTTGTATCCTAAAATCAATACATTTCATGAAAACATGTTTCTTTAAAGTTTTTTGTCGAACATTTCAGAGGCCCTGACTTCACTTTTGCACTTTTATCAAGTAGTTCTTGAGCCACTTGTATTTTGACAATGATTATCCATTTTTGTCATGACATTTCATTAGATAGTACATTTACTAAGTCTACACTTCTCCATTCCATCTAGTGTGTAATCTCAATGATGAGAGACTTCATTAGATCTTTCAAATGAATTGCCAATGGTTCATGTTTGTTATTTTTCATATTGTACATTGATTACATGAAACAAAACCTCTTTTCTGAACTTGGACAAATGGTTCATATGCCTTGTATTCTCTATCAAATGGTTAGCATTCTTTGTACATTTGTCAACTAAGTCATGTTCCTTGTCATTCTTTCAAACATATTACATGCTTTATCTTTGCTTCCACATTTTACACTCATATTTGCCAAGGCATGTTAAACTATAAGATTTGATAAAGATTTTGATTTTACATGTGCCCATATGTGATTATCATTCCAATGAAAAAGAGGTTGTGTTTAATTTGGATTTACAGTTTCTGATTGCATACATTTAAAGTTTCTAAAGCCTTTCTACCAACCCTGCAAATATTTTGTCACATCCTTTGGGGGTTTTGGCTAATGTACTTTGTCACTACGTTAACATTTTGCATGTATGTCTAGTATGACTTTTAGAACTTCAACATTTGAAATATTCCTTCATCTTTTGATGGATGCCTAGATCGCTATTTTAAAATTCCTATTTGGTGCAATAATAATGATAATGATAAATGTGGTCGAACATGGCTTTTTATCTATCGTTTGCATATTTTCTTGAAATTTTCAAGATATTGTTCAATAAATCCATCATGTTGTGTGTGATATAGACATTATATAAGATATCTTAGAGGTAACATGTCAAATAATTTATATTCTTCGTCTAATCTTTCCCCATTTTTCTTACTTTAGACTATTCAAAAAAAAAGAAAAGTAGAACTAAATGATCAGGTTTAGAGCTACTAGGTTCTTGATATAAAGTTAAGAATGTTGCAACCATTAGATGAATGTTCATCTATCAAAAAATAAAACAATAGTTTCAAAAGATAATTACAAATATTAAATAAAAAAACATAATAAAAAATAACTACAACAAAAAACATGTTTATAGAGTTCTATAAACTTTATTCAATATTTAGTTATTTTCTAAAAGTTTCAAAGATTTTACAAAAAATAGAGCATCTCAATAATACTTCTCAACACCCTAACTTGTAGAAAAAAATACATAGATATATAGAGAGAGCTTGTTGACTCTACAAGAAAAGTAATACTAAAAGCTTAAATAAAAATAATCTAGAAAAAGACTAAAATATTTCTATCAAAACTAACTTGGTAAGGTAGAAGAAAATCTTATTTTGATACATTACTCAATACAGACTAGTAAACTATAAAGCAACTTATAAACTCTAGAGAGTTGTCTACTTGACTTATAAACTATATAGAGAATAGTCTAGTTAACTTAGAAAATGCTAAGAAAAGTCCAGCTACCACACATTGCTTTCTAACATACTCTCCCTTGATGTAGAGAGGACTCACAAGTAGATCTTTTCGCATCAAAGATTGAGTCTTGGCAACAACCTTACTAAAAATATTATCAAGTTGTCCAGTAGTCTTGATATAAAAAGTTCTACCTCTTACTTTTGGACCAAATCTTTGATAAAATGGTTTTTAAAATCAAAGTTCTGAGTTCTATTATAATGCATAATAACTTTGGCCAACTTTATAGTGCTCATATTATCACAAAAGATCATAGTAGGCTGGAGTTATTTTTCAGGTCTATCTCTTCAAGAACTTTCCTTGGAAACAATGCTTGAGTCCTTGCAAACATTACTGTAACATATTTTGCCTCTATGGAAGAAAGGGAAACTATGCTTTTCTTCTTTGAACTCCTAGAAATCAATCCCAAACTAAACGTAAAACAATTGCAAAAAGGATATTTTCGATCATCCACACTACCTCCTCAAACATAATCACTAAAACTAATGAGATTAAATTTATTAGAACTATAGTAATGAATAGGAAAATCCAAAGTTCCTTTCACATAACTCAACATTCTTCTGGCATCTTTCATACATAAATCAAAAGGTTTTATCATATGCCTTAAAAATAAACTACATATGCAATATCAGGTCTAGAGTGACTGAGAAACATCAAAATCCCAACTACACTCCTATGAGTTTTCTCATCTACTTTTACAACATTCTAAACCATTATTCTCAATCTCTATAACTTCTTTTCTATACGAACATATTAGTGAGTATTCTTGATAAGCCATAGAGAAATATGTCATGTCCAAAAAGTAAGAAAAACACAACTATAATTTTTTTTCTATAATCTACTAACCAACTACAAACATACATACATATGCAACTAAAAAGAACAATACTAATTGGCACAAGATTCCATGTGCATGCAAAACAATGCAGAGAGAAACTGTCAACTAAAAAGTCTAAGAGGTCCAGAAAACTCAACAAGGGTCAAAGCAGAGAAGGTTGACCAAGCTTGAGGAAGTTTGACTAAAAGTCAAATATCATGAAATACTCTCCAAGCTATCCTTTAGGGTTCCCTAGACTACCAACTTCGACCAACACGCAAATTGAGATAGTTGACTAAGGTCAACCTAAGTTGACCAAAAGTCAACCATGCACCAAAATATGTGCAACCAAGCTAGAAAGATTCAAAACATAACCCAGACTATTTGTGCACGCAAACTGAGTCATTTGACCTAGGTTTGACCAAGGGTTGACCAAAAAGTTAGATGTGCATTAAAGTGACTATCGATAAACAACTAAGGTTAAAACATGCTAGGGAGTGTTTGTGCACACAAACTAAGGCATTTGACCTAGGTTTGACCAAGGGTTGACTAAAAGTTAACCATGCACAAAAATGGTCAACATGACCATTATGGTTAATTTGACTAAGGCTTGATGAAGAGGATTTGATTATGGCGTCCTATTGTCAAAAATGATCATTTAACATAAAATTAAGTAAATTCAAATATTTAATTAAATTAATAACTCAAATAATATTATTCTCGATACATCTACTAGGTTACAATAAAAACCCCAATTACATTAATATAAAAAGTATGACCCTATTAAGGGATTAATGAGCGAATACAAACTAGATCAACTAAACCTAATAGATAATATAAACAAATTTTATTTAATAACAATATTAAAATTTAAATTAAAGTTCGAACAAATGAAATTCCTTTATTTAAACCTCATACTATATCATATTTATATAAATCTAATTTAAATCACAATCTACTTTAATAAATTAAATTTAGTAGATATACTGTTCTAAATCTAATTAAACAAGCCCCTTTCTATATAAATAAAATTAATAAACTTAATTAATTTTAATGTTAAACTTAAAACCATCTTATAAAAAAACAAATCTAAATTAATGAACCAACAAACTTAATAATAAAATTTAAAACTTTATAACATAATTAATTTTTGAAAGGGATTCTTCTAGGCACACTCACCCTAGGGAGGGTAGAGTAACCTTGAAGGGGATTATAATTTTATTACTGGTGTAAAATTATTCCCTAAAATCCAAATAGCGAACACATAGGGTATTTTTTTAACTTTAAAATGCATCATTGTATTTCATTTTAATGGCTTTACGATTTCTAGGAAATGAAAAATTTAATTAGCATTTTTTTTTTGAATAATTTTCCAAAAAAGTTCGAAGTACAAAAATAAATAAAATTTCACATTTAATTCCTACTATTAAATTTATTTAAATTAACAATGAACAAGGCAAAGCTTACTAAATTCAATTTAATTGTATATTAACATATACATTGTTAATGAAAAATTTAAATAAATTATTTTAACTCTAAAAGATATATACTTGCATCTTAAAGCCAAAACGTATATTTTAATTGCACTAATTAAAATAACCATATATTATAATTTCCTCAATTTTCAACTAACCCAAACGTTTAAAATTGAATGGAACTATAAATTTTAGATTGTAGTAATAATCCATTTAATCTTAATCATAAATCCATAAGTTTCCTTATTTCAAATACATTGAATAGCAATGAAATTTATATCTAAAATATACATTTTACAAGGAAATCCATGATTTTTGAATTACAACATAACTAGAAATGTAAAGTTGTAACAAATTTTACAAGTTTCATTATCAAGCTCAACAGGTCTGCCAGGTCTTGAATCTAGTGA
The DNA here is from genome assembly GCA_027943335.1 of Chamaecyparis obtusa. Taxonomy (NCBI): domain Eukaryota; kingdom Viridiplantae; phylum Streptophyta; class Pinopsida; order Cupressales; family Cupressaceae; genus Chamaecyparis; species Chamaecyparis obtusa. The sequence continues at coordinate 634,137 of BSBK01007336.1, read as the reverse complement.
GTACCTGATCAAGAACAATGTTGACCATAGAGGCTCACTTCCCAACCTAGGCCTTTTCAAGGCTAGCCCCAATCTAGGGGATCCAGATTAGAATGGGATACAAATAGCATTCACCAAAAAATATACAGGAATACATTCATTAACAAGACACTTAAGAGAAAATTCCAACATAGTTTTAACAAGAGGAAGGTCTCCAAGAGACCTTCCTAAACCATGGGTAGTGGTGGACTATTAGGAGGAGAAGCCACAGTATTAAGTACAAATCTTCACAAGCGACACATGGACTTGGAAATACCATCTTCAACAAGATGTCTAAAAAAAACCTCCTCATGCCCCCAAGGTTCCCGAAGGCCATACTTTGTATCATGGGTATCGTGAAACCCCATGTTTATCCCTCCACACATGGGAGACTCTGCATAATCATGGGTCTCTTCCTACTACCCCCTTCAAGGTTACTCTACCCTCCCTAGGGTGACTGTGGCTTGAAGAATCCCTTTCAAAAATTGATTTTACAAATGAAAAAAAATAATTTGCACATAAATTTTTTTAAAGCATAAACCATAAAAAAGTCATGGACTCCATTAATGGAGTTCCAAGCTCACATAGATGCAATAAAATCAATTAATCTACAAGAGGCCATCGTGATCCGGAGCCTCTAAGGCCTTCAAAATTGACCTAAAAGATTTCGCACCCAAAAATCTCAATAACTTCACCAATACTGATGATGTGGCAATGAAACTCAACTGGTAGGCTGAAATGACTAGGATGAACCTCCAACTGTGAAATCAAAACATTCTGAGATCATATGACCAACTTACTAAAAATAGTAAGTTTCCATAAATAGTAGCTCTGGACAAGATAGCCCTTATTGAAAAGCAAATATAAATATTTTTAGGTGATGCAAGATTGCTCTTACACCTAGGATGCTCCTGCATCATCTAACATGTTGATTGATCTTGACAAGTTGTTTGCAAAATGTTGAAAAAATCTGTGGACAAGTTCTTTGAAAGTTTTGACAGGAGGAGTTATGTTGGTAAACCACTCCATGGCTTGGCGCTTGAGACTCCTTGGAAATAATCTCATAAGATAGGAGTCATCTTGGTGAAACTCAAAACTCATGATGTAGAACTGATGCACATGATCATGTGGGTCACCATTTCCGTCATACTTGTCATACTATAGAATTTCAACTTTTCTAGGAAAATCCTTCATCCTCACACTCCTATCAAAAGGATTGGGACAAATAGAGTCGAGGTTGAAAGAACTCTTGGGTGCCATCATTTTCTCCATCATACTTTTCATTTTCTTCATTCCCTCTTCTTGTGATGGGCTTTGTTTCTTGATCTTTTTGTCTACGTCAAAGTTGTAAGGGACCCTTGCACCCTTGTTGATCAAACTTTCTAGGAACTTATCCTTATTTTTCTCCACATATTTCTTGATATAGTGTTGGAAAAGTGGCTCTTGTTGCATTCTCATAAAGTCTTGAGAGTTGATGTCAAGACTTGAGCTACTTCGTCCATACTTTGAACCATTGTGGGCATGTTGAGATGGTTGCCTTGAGTTCCTAGGAGGTTTTCTTCTCCTATAATGGGCATGTTGTGAGGCCCTTCTTCCTCTAGGGCTAGGAGATCTTGAGGGTAATCTTGAATACCTTCCACTTCATGGAGTTTTAGGAGGATTAGGTGGATAAGAGTTGTTTCCACCACCAACAAACATGTTGTTGTATTGGTCATTGAGTTATTGTGCAAAAAGCCTCTCTTGTTCTTCTTGTGCATTTCTCCTCTCTATGTCCAATAAGGCTTGTTTCTCTACCTCTAGGATTCTAAACCTCTCTTCTTTAGTGGCTCGTTCATCCAAAAAGGCTTTCTTTTCATGTTTGATTCTCTTAAGCCTTTCACTCGCATACCTTGAGGTTGTTTGGAGTGTAGAGTTAGGCCTAGAATGCTTGAACAAGTCATTAGTAAATGCTGCATTGACATGAGCATCACAAGATTGGTTGTTTTGGTCTTCATGTTGTCACCATTTATCTTGGTGAGCTCATCTTGGATACCTTTCAGCTCTTTGATGTGTGTCTAGATATCTTGTATTGATGGGAGGTGATTCTGGTTGATTGTCATCACCAAATAGCATGTTGTCTCTGTGTCTTTGAAAAATGTCATCAAGACTTTGATCCATGGCTTCCCTCTCCCTCTGAGTCATGGTGTAACTCATGTCCATATTTGAATGAGAAGGTGCTAAAGAGGTACTCAACTCACTAGGATTGTTCTTAGGATCAAACTAAACTTTTGCAGTATTCCTAGGAGATTGATCGAACATGGGTTCTTTTCCCTTTTTCTTTTGGCGAGTTTGGACTAGGGGTAATTGTTCAAAAACTACCTGAGGTTATTTTCCTCAGTTCACTTGATACCTTGTCATAACAGACATGAAAGAAAGAATCCTAGGTGATAAATTGACCCTAAGAAATGTTGGTACCAAACTAGGATAGTAGAAGTGTTCAATTGTCCAAAAAAGAGATGGTGAGATAGAAAGCTGACAAGAGGTATAAACCAACATTGCCACAAAGGTGTATAATAAAATGATAATTATCCTAACATATATGGATTAGGAGGATGATTTACCCTAAATATATTTTGATTGAAATTGAAATTTTGTGGAAGTGGATTTGGACAAAAGAGTACTAAAACTCTCCAAGTGTACTATCAAAGAGTCTAAAGGTTGATTTTCTCAACAAGGATGATTCCTACCTTATCGATTACAAGAAAGATTTCTTGTGAAACCAAAAATCACTAACTCAAGATGTCTAAATACAAGAACCCAAGGTACAAATAGGTTTTTTTAGTGGCAGAGTAAGTAACCTACTAAAATCTGGTCGACCAAGGAAATTTGAAAGCGACATAAATCAATAGGACAGCCAAAAGACTCTATGTGACACTTCACAAAATACTGGGATGATAAAAGCTTGCTAGGCGATATTTCACACAGAGGTTATGTGACAGTTTCTAGGCAGCCTATGCGATAAATACATGCAAGTGGTGTGAAATTTGTGCAAAAATGAAGTATCACACGATAAAACTCAAAACAGTGTGCAATGGTATTTTAGGATCATACGACTCTTGACCAGCAAATGCTTAAATTTTAGCTTTTTGAGGATAATTCAGTCAAAGTTGCAATCTAATGGTTGTATTTTTCTATTTCAAACACAGTACTAGCAGTAATCAAATAAGTTTGCAAAAAGTAGGTGATCAAACATGTCATAAAATACTTACACAAGGGAAAAAGAAACCTTGCAAAGACAAACAATTGTGATATCAAAGCAAAAAGATCCTATGAATGCTACCATGATGTTTGATGTTTGAGAACATTCACACAAGTAGATCACAATGAGAACACTTCAAGAACTTACTAGCCTAAAAGGACAAAGGCTCAATACTTAACAACTTGGCACACACTTGATGTCCCATTGCCTCACACAAAGTGGTTACCCACAATAGATATTGGCTTTGTCATGGAAGTGCCAATGACACAACCAAAGGAACACATATGGTGAGTAATCTTGGGGTGATCCGGGTTAGTCCACTATGATCAATCCTTGCACCAAGAAGCGAAGCAGCAAAAAAGGGTGGCTTCTATCTATGGTTCTTTGTAAGGGCTTCCATTGGTAATACCCCTCTTGCTCCCCAAAGGGACTCCTTACCTTGCGGAAAGTAACAGACCTCGCAGCCACAAGAGTACCTTAAGCATTCTTGCCTAGCATTTTCCTCATGGTCACAATCCCACAAGTACTCACACCAAGTGAAGACAAGTACTATATCTACCAAGGTTTTATGTCCTTGATAGCCTTGATTTTATAGTGGGTCAGAATAGCCAGCTACAAGCTTGTCCCCACTTGGGTCGTTCCTCTTGATTGCTCAAGAGTAGGCCCGTTAAAGGATTCTAAAACTAAACAAAGAGTGGATCAACCTTTGAGTGTCAATATTTTTGGTTCACCTCAAGGGTCAAGAGCATACTCTCCTAGCTCAAAAATTTCTCCCAAACACACCAAGCAAAGGTTCAATTACCCTCTTGCTTTCAAAATCTAAAGATGGGTCAAGATTTCTAGTTCACCACAAGGGTGAAGAGCATACTCTCCTACCACCAAAAGATTCCTACAACAAGATATTAAGCGCCTATGAAAAGAAACAACTAGTATATGTCGCACTCAAAATGAAAGCAATTTAACAAGAACTTGATTGGTTTTTATGCATTGGGCAACCTTGCAAAAATAATTAGTATCCCTTGTGCATTTGGAGATTTCACATGTGTTCTTTTAAGCAAATATTTCAAGCAATGAAGGCACCTACAAGCACAACTTGTTAGTCCCCACAAAGGTTAGCACAATAAAATCAAGAATAATTTGCAAATAAACCTGTGTTCTACCACAATAAATCAGAAATCTGAAGCAAATAAACCAAATCTTGCAAAGAAATGACCAAAATCACTCACTGCCAAGCTTGTGCAACAGTTCTGTTAGAGAAAGAATCGTACGATACTTCTCAGTATACTAGTGTGATACTTTCTCTCTGTGTGATATTTCATTCTACGTGCATGCAACAAAGTATAAACACTAGTGTGACAGAATCCTACAAAGGCATACGATACTTTTACTAGAAAAGTATCTCACGGGTATACAAAAAATTATTGTATGATATTCTGTCAAAAAGTATGAAAAAAGAGCTGAAATAGCAAGCAAAATATGATGAAAAATTGACGGAAATGCATGAAAAGAAGGACAAAACAAGAGTGTATATAGTGCTCCCTAGGTATGGAGTCACAAGGATGTATATAGTGCTCTCAGCTAGAGCTATTGAAGCTTGCAACCTTGCTAGTAAACCACACAATGGGAGATTCAAAGAGACAAGGGCAACAATGCCAATATCTTCAAGAATCAAGAATGGAAATGCAATGAAACTATGCTAAGAATAAAATGCAAGTAAGCTATAGAAATGAAAGTATTACAAGTCTTGCTAATTAAGCTATGTGAGCTAGTCTAGAGCTTGAAAGGAAATCTAAACTAAGAAAGCATAAACATGAAGCTATGATGCAAGAATGAAAGCTAGAATGCAAGAAGATCTCCAAAGCTCTAAAGTCACCAAGAAATCCTGCAGCATAAGATTAGTATTCAAAAGTTGGGATCTCCAGAATGAAAAAGGAGCTCTCCTTTTAAAGGAAGTGAAAAGGAATGGACCATGGAGATTAAGAGGAAAAATATTTAATCAAGGGTGGAGCATCAAAAAGGAGCAATTCATGTGCACAAATATCCTCCAATGAGAAAATAAGAGTTGACTTTTGTGCCCCATATGAGACCAAAAGGTCTTTTCTTCTTTTTATAAAATAAGAATAATGCTTTATTTGTGCAACTTAGGATAAGAGGAAAAGTGGGGGTTTTTTATTTAATAAAAGAGGAGTAAATTCTTTTTAATTAAATAAAGACTTAGGATAAAATGGTTAGCCCATGGAAAATAATTGAGTAAATGATAAAATTAGGATTTAATCAAGGAAAATTGGTATTGAGCTGAAAATGCTGATTCAGGAAATTGATTAATTACTAAATGGGGGCCCAAAGTCTAGGCGACCATTTTAGGGTGCATACAATACTTAGGTTTCCTTAATACCTCTTTGATAGGTTGACCTAACTTTTTTTGCTTAATCTCCTCCGTAGATCTTAGGGTTAGGTCAAATTCGTTGAATCCTTCCAACATTATGTTCTTCATCCATCCTTCTAGAAACATGTTGAATCTATTTATGGAATAACAATAAAATGGTTTACATTGCATTAAATGCTTCCATACATTCAATAAATAAAGTGAACATGATTTACATAATCCAAGAATTCAACTATGTCGGCTAGGAATATGAATTCTTCCTCGAATGTAAATTACTGACGCTCGGTCAATACTGTGTTCAACTCCTCAGTCATCACTGGGTAGCCCGGTCACCATTGAAAATATTTCCTCAGCTAATAGTGTCTTCCTCGACAATAAACTAATGATCGGTCAACACAGTACTTACTCAGCATATACTGGCTCGATCGACATTAACATCACTTGGCTTAAACTAGATTTCTTTTCTTTTGCTCGGTTAAGCCTACTTGGTTAGTCTTGCTTCTTACTTAGATAATCAATACATTATATTATCATTGTACCACATAATCAAGTACCCATTGAAGTATCAAGATAGCTCAACCTTTCCTTAGGTGCTATTGTTATCACCTTTGCCCTAATCCTTCTCAACAATCAAATAGATATAGTACTTTATTAGATAGCAACAGTCTTACCAATTAAGGTTTGACATCAATGACAATACAAAAATTTCTTCAATTGCAGTTTCCAACATTTCATACATTTGTTTCCACATTTTGAATTCATATTTTATAATCTCATATATTCATATTTGATCTTTCTGAGTGCATTAGCTTAAAATTTTATAATGTCTTCTCAATGTCAATGATTCCACGTTTTGCCATGTAGTTCATACACATGTTTCCACATTTTGAGTTCATATTTTATAATCTCAAATATATCTGGATTTGATCTTGCTGATTGCATTAGCTTATAATTTTATAATGTCATTTCAATAAATTCACTTTCTTCATATCTTGCAATCAATACATGTGATTAAACCATGTTTATTTAAATCTTTTTATCGATTATTTCAGAGGCCTTGACTTCACTATTATAATTTTATCAAGGAATTCATGAACCATCTTTATTTTGACAATGATTATCCATTTTTGTCATGACATTTCATCAAATAGTATGTTTACCAAGTTTTGACTTCTCCATTCCATTTAGTCTATAATTTCAATGATAAGGAACTTCATCAGATCATTCACATGAATTGTTAATGCTTCACATTTATTTTTTTGCATATTATGCATAGATTCCATGAAACAAAACCTCTTCTCCAAACTTGGACAAATGGTTCACATGCCCAGTATTCTCTATCAAATGGTTAGCATGCTTTAGACATTTGTTGAAAAAAAATCATGTGTCTTATAATTCTTTCAAATAGATTACATGCTTTGTCTTTTCTTCCACATTTTACATGCATATCTCCCACAACATGTTAAACTATAATATTTGATAAAGGTAATGATTTTGCATGTCCATATGTGATTTCCATGCCAATGGAGAAAAAATTATGGAATTTGGATTTACATTTTCCAATTTCATACATTTTAAGTTTATAAAGCCTTTCTACCAACCCTAAAAATATTTCATGATAGTCTCTTTAGGATTTCAACTAATGTATTTTGTTACTACTTCCACATTTTACATGTATGTCTAGCATGACTTTTGAAACTTCAACATTTAAAATAATCCTTTTTCCTTTGATGGATTCCCATAACCTATTCTAAAAATCCTATTTTGGTGCAACAATAATGATAATGGTAAACGTAGTGAAACAAGGCTTTATACCTGTCATTTCCAAATTTAATTGAAAGTTTCTAGACATTGTTTAATAAATCCACAATGGAGTGTGTGATGTAGACATTATATAACATATCTTAGAGGTGTCATGTCAAATACTTCATATTCTTTGTCTAATCTTTTCCAATTTTTTTTACTTCAATCTATTCAGAATAAACAAAAAGTGTAACTAAATGAGAAGGTTTAGAACTACTATGTTCTTGGTCGAGGGTCAAGAATATTGAAACCATTATATAAATGTTAATCTATGAAAACTTAAAACAATTTTTCATGGTCATGATTACAAAAATTAAATATAAAAATCATAATAAACATAACTACAACAAAAAACACACTTATACAGTTCCACAAACTTGGTTGGATATTAATTCCTCTTCTATTATTCTCTTAGATGTTACATAAAATGGAGCAGCTCGATAATTATTTTTAACACCCCAACATGTAAAACAAAATACATAGATATATATAGAGATATTGTTTCCTAGAAAAGAAAAGTAATAGTGAAAGCTTAAATAGAAATAATGTAAAATCAAAATAAGAAATTTCCATCAAATCTAACTTTCTAAGGTAGAAGAAAACTTTATTTTGACATATTACTAAATACAAACTAGTAAACTATGAACCAACTTATAAAATCTAGAGAGTTTCCTAGTTAACTTAGAAGCTATAGATAATAGTCTAGTTAACTTAGAAAATGTTGAGAAAAGTCTAGTTTCCATACATTACTTTCCAACATACCCCTGCTTGATATAGAGAGGACCCACAAGAAGATCTTGTAGCATCAAAACTCGAGTCTTGGAAAAAACCTTAGTAAAAATATTAGGAACCTATTCAACAGTATTGATATAACAAAGTTCTACCTCTTTGTGTTGAATTAAATTTTTGATAAAATGGTAATCCAAACGGAAGTGCTTAGTTCTACTATGAAGCACAAGACTTTTGGCCAACTTTGTAGTTCTCATATTATCACAAAAGATCATAGTAGACTGAATTTATTTTTCACCTATCTCTTCAAGAAATTTCTTGAGATAAAATACTTCAGTACCTGCAAAGGTTATTGCAACATATTCTGCCACTTTGGAAGAAAGAGAAACTATGATTTACATCTTCAAAATTTTAGGAATCAATCCCAAGCTAAATATAAAACCATTTTTAGTAGCCTACCCTTATTTTTTGACCGAACATTGTGATGCATTTAAGTGTAAGGGTAGTGGAAGAATATAACCCCAAGATACTCACCAACAAGAGACAAAAGTCTTTAGCTTTCCATACCATTTTTATAGCTTTTTGTTGCAAGGCGAGGGATACCTTGTTTGTTTGTTGTTGAAGAGACAAAAAAGCGGGCACACCCATTCTAGGTGTTACAAAGCTTGTTGAGTCGATGAAGATTCCAAGTTCTAGGCTATGGTATTGCAGTGACACCACTTCCTTAGGTTAGAAAGTGTTTGCAAGTATTTTTTATTTTGCTATATCAGTGGAAGTTTAGGCTTTGAGGAGCCTTTGAAAATAAACATGTGTTTTTATAATTCCCATCAAACAAACAAACATTGTGTCTTTCTGTTTGAAGTGTATTCCTGTCACATTTGTTCATTCGAAAAAGGAAAAACTTAATAGAAACATTGAGATAACACTTTAATAAAAGCCAAACATTGGTATAAATTCCAAAACAGGCCAACACGAGTTAAAAATTAAAAGAGAACAAGAGGAAAATAAATCTTTGAGATCTTTGAAAAAGTGGGCTTTTTAATATATTTTTCATTCATTTATTTGAAATCAAAGATTTCGCTTCCATATGAATTCAAGAATTAACTTGGAAGGCGGGCAAAAATAAAGTATCATACATACACTTTACTTTTATATATTCTATCATAATTTAAGATTGTGTCTTCTCATATAAAGATAATCATTGATTAAGATAAAATGAAGAATTTGTTTAAGATGTGTCCTTCCATATTAAGCTAAGCATGAAGTAAGTTAAAGGTAAGAATTTTTATATCTTAGTGTACTCTTATAATATTCTGCATTCATAAAAGATTAACTAAATTGCACATAATATTTTTTTCCTTCCATGATATAATTCATTATTATTATATTTCTTACATTTGCATCCTTGTCCATACATAGAATCATTCATTTCTTCCTTTTTAAGGTTGAAATAATTATAAGATATTTATGCTCATTCTATTGATGTCATTTTAATTCTTACATTTGCATCCTTGTCCATACATAAAATCATTCATTTCTTCCTTTCTAAGGTTCAAATAATTATAAGATATTTATGCTCTTTCTATTGATGTCATTTTCGGTCTTTATTTAAAGTTGGACCAAACTTAAACAATAAACTTAGGTTTTGAATTTTCCTCTTTGATCAACCAAGACAGACCTGAAACATCATAGGTAGTGTCTTCCACTTTTAAGTGAGCTAAAAAGAAACGAGGAACAGAATACAGACTTCTGTCGTCAAGCAAATATAAATGGGAAAAGAAATCAATGTACAATCAGAATTCGCATAACTCTTTTAATCAAATCTTGTCTTGTGGGATTGCATACAATGAGCCTACGCCCAAATACATCGCACCAAATTTCCACACGTGAAAGGTGCAGATTCAATCCGAAGAATATGGTTCGAATTCTATAGAGTTTTTTTAATTACAAGATAATAAATAAATTAGATGTCATAGATTATGTTTTAGATTATTATAAATTGAGATTATATAATGGGATTTAGCTTATGTTTAAATCAATCTTAGGATGACATTTTAAATAGACAATTTGATACATATTTTAAAAAATATTACGTATGTCGATAGAAAATGATTATACGTTTCAGTATCATTAGATTTAAATTTGAATATTTTAATGTTTGAAACTAAATAACTAATTTCTAATACATAACAATGATATAGACTAGAGGATCATTTTGCAAATATAGTGTGGAAAACGTACAACAAACTATGCCAATGTTGGAATGAAATGGTGTATTTTGTAAAACAAAAGCAATGCATTTAAATTTAGGGCTAGTGTGTTCCAAAACAACCAAGTTAGATGTCTAGTCACGTAAATTAACAACACGCAAATAATTAAACCATACAAGTCAAGAAATATCTCCTTTGAGTTTTATAATTTTAGACTCTACAATCAAATTATGCGAGAGGTTAAATCATCTTAACAATAGTAAGTGTGAAATGTAGAGTTTTTATGTGCTTTGACTATCATATGAATTGAATATGATGAATCATAGTCTCCATTTCACATGTAATGAATATGCAGCTATTTGTATTAAGTCCATAAAGTTTTGTAAGAGCATCTAATGTCAAGAAAAATTAAACTATAAACTATTAGAATTTTAAGGGTCAATGGATGAGTGTAATTAATTATATGTTACATTACATATTTGATGGTTGTTTTGTGTTTTATTATAGCCTTATGAAATTGTGCCAAGTCTATCATGTAATGATGGGAATTAATTTTGGATCTTATCGAAATGATAATCTGTATATTGATCTTTGAAATCCATATATTACAAAAGTTTTATCTTATCATAGCACATATAAATTAGAAATACAACATTTTTGCCAATAAAGTGAAAACACTTTTCCTAATTTTATTAAGATAGTTAAACAAAATTATGAAATTAAAAATAAAAATACCTACACTAAAATGTAGTTGGTATCAAAAGGTCATTTGACAAGGCAAGATTTAAATCATTTTTTGATAAGAAGGTTTTGTAAGACAAGACTAAATACATTTGAAGGAGGTTTTCTTCAATATAGTTTAACTAAGGGGATTTAGTTGATTTCCTTAATGTTAATGCCAAAGGCATATATCTTATCTCAAATATGATGAACCAAACAATCATTCTAGTATTTTGGAATTGTAACTTATTGTTTTGGAATTTCCTATAAATCTTCAAAGTTCATATGTTTTCCCTACTAATATTCAAATATATTATGAAAAGGATCTAAAGTTTTATAAAAAAATTTTCTTGATTTTCCTAATATTGTGGGTGTACTATCGAAGAGAATTCGGGACATAAAGGATGTCCAGTATGATTTCTTTGTAGAGAGATTGCACCATTAGGAGTGAAAAAGTATGATAGAATCCTATAGAAGCATTACCTTTTTAATAAATCTCTAAACATTAAAATCACATTTCATATCATTACATA
>BSBK01007336.1:472500-617500 GCA_027943335.1 Chamaecyparis obtusa | reverse complement strand
CCATAATTGCCATAATCATCCCTATATATATATATATTATAATACTTAGTATATACACGTGTTCGTAATATATAACTATAGATATAACGATATATAATTAAAGGATGAAATATAATTTGATTTAGATTATTCTAATATATATACTTTGAATGTATTATTTACTGTATGTTCTTATACATTTTAGGTTCGTATATATATATATATATATTGTAATTATTATTTCCCCACCGCTATATACTAACCGGTGTTCACAATATATAATTATAATTATAATTTATTGTAACATATTATCCACCATTATATACTGACCAGTGTTCGCATTTCACAAAATGAATATAATATAGTTGATGTGCACACTGTTCGCACATTGGTACATACTTTATGCAGTCTAATCGTTCCACAGAGACTGTTGTGTTGTCCTTCTTGTCATGTTTTGTGACGACTGCTACTCCCTTTTGGATTGTAGTTCCCAGTCCGCTGAGTCAAGGTGTTCTTTTCTCCACATATCTCATGATGGTTATGGACTGAATGTGATCTCAATATTATATCTTGCATTTGTCGAATGGTTACATCTCTTGGCAATGGAAGAGATGTATCTCTTCAGTCCTGACATCTCTTCTATTAACTAATCACCCTAATGGTAATTAATGCATTCACTTAATCGCAAACCAACTACTGTCTGTGTCCAACTTGATATTGCTTCTATGCCAGTGCATTAATAATCCAAAGTTGCACTTACTAAAGCCAACACTCTCTGGACAACTTTATTGTTGTTATCGACATATTCTAATTGCAATCGATAACCAGTTACGATTGTCACAAAAGTCAAAATATATTCATTCTTCAGTCTTCATAGATTGTCCACATCATAATAATTTCTAGCTTATATTCTCATCGTTGTGAATACAATTAAATCCCTTCTATAGCAGTCTATTAATCAACCACTTCATTTATATCAGTTTCTCTTAAAAGATCGTATTTCCCAATTAATATCTTTGATGATTAATTGCTTCTTCTAACCCGTGGCAATTAATATGTAATCTCCCCTTGTTTTTGATAATTATGACCTATTTTGTTTATTATTATATTCACAATAATTAACAATATTGTTATTTCAATAATACATTATTATATATTATACTAATATTTTAATAATATATTATTATATGGATTGATATTAATAATATTGATTATTATTATTAAGTAATATTATTTGAGATTAATTATATTAATGTTATTATTAATATTAATAATTTAATAATTAATATATAACAATTATAGGCATATCTTTATTATTAAAATAATATTTAAATCGAGTTTACTTGTTTACATTGTCAATTAGGGCTCATGACAGTCCGCCCCTCTCGAATTTGCTTGTCCTCAAGCAATAAACATTTTCATATTTGTTTCACCTTTAATTCATATGTAACTTAATCCTAATTCGATAATTGATTATTATTAGTATTGTCAACTTACCAATAAAAGTATATTATATATTCCATGCTTAAACCACTAGCCCATATAAATAATATATGATAATATATGCATATTTTAATTATATATATATTATACTAATTAATTATAATTTAATATTTATAATTAATATTATAATATAGATTATTTGTTCATAGAGTACTATTATTTTAATAATAGATAATTAATATTATTATAATTATAATAATGGCAATCTTTGTTTGTCATTTTAATCTATGGGTTTGTGTGAAAATATTTTATTCAACTATCATATTCCATATAAAATATTTCTTTTGTGACCTAATTAAATTATTTATTATCAAATTCTAGGATTGGGACATCACCATCCTACCCTTTAAATACAAAATTATTGTTCTTGACAGACTTATAGATACTCAAGAAATATTCATGGAATAAATTGTTTGGAGACATAACAATTATGAACTAAATGCATTAGTAAGGCACATACACTTTTTACGTAACCATGTTGCAAACACATTATACATGAATCAAACATGTAAATATTTTTAGAACTTAGAACATGAAGTATGAATCTATGAGGCATATCATGAAGTTACCATGAATTTACTAAATTCAAGAAGTATACACATAAATGCACACAATTCATACATATTTATTTACGTCATGAAGCACACATGTAGCACATGTAGGATATTCATGAATACATTGAGGCACATAGAATATGAATTCATTCAAATCATGAAGTACATATGTGAATACACAAAGGACATAAAGCAGATACATAATTTTTATTAAGTTGTGAAACATACACAATGCATAAATTATGAAGTAGAAACATAAATGGATTGAATCATAAAGTGCACATATGAATACACGAAGTATACAAGTATGATATGTACATATAAATCATGCACAAAGATACAAGAATACACGTAAAACATGTCAAACATAAGGAAAATAATACATGGTAAACACATAAAATATTCAAATACACACTAGACATGTACTGCAAGGATTTGTGCTCATATACATCATACACATAAGCATAAGTATACATAAAGAACATTCATGAAGCGTAGCACTTAAAGTATTCAAAAACATTCACTTAATGCATGGGGTGGCATACATGAACATAAATTGGTCACAAAGCCATATAACACACACAATACAATACATATATGTCAGAAACTCACAGCATGAGGCATCACACCTACCAAGCATGAAGTAGTGCATGAGTACACATTAACACATCATAAATACACATCAAATTTTTCAGACATGAAGAAACTAATAAGTATATGTCAAACACGTAGGGGAGCACCCAAAAAAAAAATACAAACATTCATGAGTTACTCTAAATGAAGCTTTCAATCACAATGTATACATATGAACAGATGAGGATATCAGACAAACATGTGATTGTATAAAGACATGAAGTAGACACATTGAAAACATGAATCATACACACTAATGCATGAAAACATAGAGTAGACACATTGATGCATAACAATGTGAAGCATACATATGGATGCATGAAGGCACACCTATAAAAGATATCATTCATGTCATGATGCATATACCTAGCACACGAAGCATTAAATGAATACACATAGCACATAGAGCATACATATTGGAAAAACACATATATGTACACATAAGCATGTCAAGTACATATTCATCAAACACTTAATGCATGATGTAATAAACCTAATTATAGGTAAGCATGATGTAATACACTTAATTACATGCCTGAAGCATAATATAAACATGAAGTATTGCACAAGCACACATCAGTCATGTCAGACATGAAGCAATAAATACATCAGATACATAAGGCATGAAGCACGAACCATGATGCAATACACCAAGTAATCATGAAGTTTATCAGTTGTGAAGCAAACATCGATTATATATACAAAGAGTATGCATAAAATACAATCAAAGTAAGCGTACATTGGATCGGTCACATTTGTTGATAAATTAATACTTTCCCTAGTTACTTTCTTATTCTAGACCAACCAAAGAATAAATTTGAAAATATGAAGTATACACATGAACATATGAAGACACAAAGTATACACACCATACATGCATTTATTGACTAGGATGTTTCCTTGTTTCATTCTTAACCCTGCAGGATGGCAGGATCATGCTCTGATACCACTTGTGATGACCCCTTTTTGCCCCTCGACTGAAATTCCATCAGTTAGGCATAGATTAGGACATCATCTTACTATTGTGAATAAATTCCATGTTAATCTTCGTAAAAATATATCTATTAAACTTAGATGGGCATTTAGATCCCTTGGATATAGGGTTCTTCCTTCTTCATATACCACAATCACTATGGGTTGAAAGGCTTATCGTGCTCCGGGCGCGTGAAACAGGCTACATCAACTTCCCTCAAGGCCTAACCCTAGTATTGGGACAGCCCAACATGTGCCCGAAATTACTCCGCCTCTCCCTTCCATTGGGCTTCCTACCCAAAGCATTATAGTAATGAAAAGAAAGATAAACTCTACATTCTATAATTCAAATACAAAATTAATCCTTATTTCAATTGTAACTCATTTCCATAATTGCCATAATCATCCCTATATATATATATATATATATATATATATATATATATATATATATTATAATACTTAGTATATACACGTGTTCGTAATATATAACTATAGATATAACGATATATAATTAAAGGATGAAATATAATTTGATTTAGATTATTCTAATATATATACTTTGAATGTATTATTTACTGTATGTTCTTATACATTTTAGGTTCGTATATATATATATATATATATATATATATATATATATATATATATATATATATATATATATATATTGTAACGTATTATTTCCCCACCGCTATATACTAACCGGTGTTCACAATATATAATTATAATTATAATTTATTGTAACATATTATCCACCATTATATACTGACCAGTGTTCGCATTTCACAAAATGAATATAATATAGTTGATGTGCACACTGTTCGCACATTGGTACATACTTTATGCAGTCTAATCGTTCCACAGAGACTGTTGTGTTGTCCTTCTTATCATGTTTTGTGACGACTGCTACTCCCTTTTGGATTGTAGTTCCCAGTCCGCTGAGTCAAGGTGTTCTTTTCTCCACATATCTCATGATGGTTATGGACTGAATGTGATCTCAATATTATATCTTGCATTTGTCGAATGGTTACATCTATTGGCAATGGAAGAGATGTATCTCTTCAGTCCTGACATCTCTTCTATTAACTAATCACCCTAATGGTAATTAATGCATTCACTTAATCGCAAACCAACTACTGTCTGTGTCCAACTTGATATTGCTTCTATGCCAGTGCATTAATAATCCAAAGTTGCACTTACTAAAGCCAACACTCTCTGGACGACTTTATTGTTGTTATCGACATATTCTAATTGCAATCGATAACCAGTTACGATTGTCACAAAAGTCAAAATATATTCATTCTTCAGTCTTCATAGATTGTCCACATCATAATAATTTCTAGCTTATATTCTCATCGTTGTGAATACAATTAAATCCCTTCTATAGCAGTCTATTAATCAACCACTTCATTTATATCAGTTTCTCTTAAAAGATCGTATTTCCCAATTAATATCTTTGATGATTAATTGCTTCTTCTAACCCGTGGCAATTAATATGTAATCTCCCCTTGTTTTTGATAATTATGACCTATTTTGTTTATTATTATATTCACAATAATTAACAATATTGTTATTTCAATAATACATTATTATATATTATACTAATATTTTAATAATATATTATTATATGGATTGATATTAATAATATTGATTATTATTATTAAGTAATATTATTTGAGATTAATTATATTAATGTTATTATTAATATTAATAATTTAATAATTAATATATAACAATTATAGGCATATCTTTATTATTAAAATAATATTTAAATCGAATTTACTTGTTTACATTGTCAATTAGGGCTCATGACAGCTTCTTTCCCTCTGGAGCTCCCTAAAGTAGTGTATTTTAAAAAAACAATATATATATTAATAAAAATATAATGGCTTAGCCATTTTTGCCTAAAAAAAAGAAGTGGTAGTGTGCACTTGACAATGTTAATTTACATTATGAATAAAACTTGTATGTGTAATCAATATTTTAGTCTCTTAATTTTAAATAGTTTTTAAATTATTTAATGTTTAGTAACTAGATTTAGAGCACTATAGTTCTTATTGATATCATATCCTTAAAGTTTGAGTGCATGTATGTCAGGATATTCATCAGTGTTAAACTTTAGTTTATTTTAGAATAATAGTGGCTATCTTTGACCCTCTTTTTATTTATATATTTCCATGCACTTAATAAATTATAAGATGCTATAGGCTCTCTTAATGTTTTAAGTAGATTAAATTGTTAATTTTTTTAAGGATATCAAATAAGAACCTATTTAAAATAATAAGAATACACTTTTTTGATAATGTACTAAAGAATAATTGGTGTACAATAACTTTAAAATCTAGGAGTGAAAATTTATTCAATACAAAGATAAGTACAAAGAAAGAAGGGCCAACCACCCATCTTTCTCTTTATCCACTAATTGATCAAACATGTTAGACAATTTTAAAGATAATTATTACCTATCCATGAAATTCAAACCCTACATTTGGTCACAAGAACATTTGGCTAGACAATTTGCTACTCCATTCTTCTCCCCACAAATGTGAATATAAGTAGAAAACTCCAAAGAGATGCGTTAATTGAGAATCAGTGTAACAACCAAAGCTAAGTGCCAATTGACATCATCTAGCCATTTCTCATTTAGTAGTCCCCACAACCTGAGAATCATATTAATAATTAATCCTTTTTCGACCAAGAATACAACATTAGTCCACAAGGAAAAATGGTGAACACCTTCATGTAATTATTTGTATGAAGACCTTGCTAAATAGAAACAAAATGATCATCTCCAGTACTATCATGCCCTACTCTATCAATACAAGCATGACCAAGATTCTCTCAAGAAGGGTCAATGGTGTTTTATTTCCTTTAACCTTGAGGAGGAGGGACTCATTGACCATCAAGGTTTATCTTCCCCATAGGATGTTTATATACATATTCCTCATGACCTACTTGTTATAGTGGAAAATTACATAGGCTCAAAAAGAGATTAGTGGCATTGGATAATAAATAAAATTAAACTACTAATTAACATTAAATATCCTATTAATGATAAAATATAAGTATAGATAAGGGAAATAAAAAATGAAAGAAACAAATCAAACACAATCCTTATACCTTACTTATTTCCTTCTATCACTTCTTTGCACTCTTTGGGATGTAGAAATCTAGGACTCAGAGCTGATTTTTCTAGTGTCCTAATTTAGAGCTTGAAGAATAAGAGATAAGAAGATTTCTTGACCATACTAAAATTGCTTGATAATCTAGATTCTTGAAATAGGTTTGAAGGTGGGTTTATATAAAATTTTAAAATTGTATGAATAGTCAAGATTGATTTGTGAAAATTAAGATCAATGGTTGAGAATAATGGAGACTAATTGGTTTTGGGAAATTTCCTAGTTGCAAGATGAGATAAGAGGATTTGTTTCTATTTCAAACTCAAAAAATCAATTAGTGTGTTTGGAAAAAGATGAGATGAAGAGATTAAAACATTTTCAGGATTTGAAAAATATTAATTTCGAAAAAAAAATTATTAGGAGATTTTTGAGGATTTAATGCAAAACTAAAAATGGTTTTTGCATTTTTATGGTTTATTTGAAATCATAAATTTGATTTGATTTTTTGCATTCTTGAATTTGGATTTATTAAATTAAAGTGAAATTAGAAATGAAATTAGAATAAAATTTAAAATCAAGAATTTGAATTTGGAGGAAAATGAAATTCAATTAATTTTAGAAATTAATTTAATTATAGGAATTAAATTACTCAATTCAAATAATTTCAAATAATTATTTAAATTATGGGACAATGGAAATTGAATTTAAGTTAATGATAAAGACCACTTAATTAAAGGTTAAATAATTAAATAATATTAATTATTTAATTAATATAAGGGGGAAATGATTAAATGATGTTGTGACAGGAATAATGAGGAACTTGGGTGAAGAATGCTAATTAGAAGAATAATGATAATTAATTAAATAATTAAAAGACTATCTAATTAATAGACAAAAAATTAGTATTTAATTGTCACTCACAAGCGTGGGATAATTTTTGGGGTCTACATTTTCTCCTCTTTAATACAATGTGATTTTGAGCATTGTGTTATAGAATGTTTGATTCAAATCTTGCCCCATCATGCTCCAACAATAGCAGGTGGATTTGATGCCCCCTCAAGAAATTGAGTGAAATCACACCAAATGCTCACATTAGTTTGTCAATGACATTGTATTTCTACATGATGATGATATGTGCAATGATGATATGATTTCTATATGCATAATGGTGATAAATATCACGATGACATTATTTCTATATGAATGCAATTATGATATGATTTCTATATGAATATAATTATCACTTGGTTGTGATAACAAAAAAATTCTTATATTTTAGTATTTTTCTTTATGTAATATTTTTAATTTTGATGAACTACAACTGATTGAATATCTGATGAATTGAAGAAACAATGATTAGAGATCACCGAGCTACTGAAATGATATGTAAAATGATTAAATTAGTCAATATGTTGTCATTGATGTCAACTAGTTTTGATAGTACTTTTGATGATAGTTACAAATATTTGAACATTTGTTGAAGAAAGAAAAGATAAAGAACTAAGATATCTACATGAGAAAAAGATGGATATGACAGATAAGGATAAGGTAAACATCGGGTAACTTATTGACGAGTCTATGACTTTATATTATTGACTTGAGCATGTTACAATAATCTATTATGAAGAAGAGATTTGAAATTGAACAAGTCAATGTAGTCAGTAATTCAAGATTTCTATATACACCAAGCGAGTGCAGTGTATATTGAGTGACAGTTATAATTGAGCTAGTTAGCTAGTTATCACTGATGCATTTATATATTAACAGAGTATGGATAAAAACATTAAATGCTAAAGAATGATTGACTAAATTGGATGAGCTAGAAATTGTTATGATTTCAAGGTTAAGGACAAATTTAGTAATGAGATCCATGAATGAGAAAATTCAGATATGATCTTGATGAAGGGTGCTCCCCTTAATACCACAAACACATAATAGAAATAGAGAAACAACAACAACAACATGCAAGAATAGAAAATTGGCTTCTTATTATCTCCACAAATGTGGAATTAAAAACTTTCACAATTACAATATGCAAAGCCACATGGGCATTCCCTTACAATATTCTATAGGACAAAGCCTCGAATCAATACCTAGATCTACTACCCAGAACTGCTCTAAACTCCTAAGAACACAATACAGACCTTCTTTATATAGGCAATTTCCACCGCCTAAGAAGGTTCTAGAAATTTAGCCCATAGGGCTCACCAAACTTAGAATTATTTTATTTTACAATTTATTACATCAAAGTCGGCTAAAAATAGCTTTTGAAACCCAAACAGAAATTTGGAAGGAAAATTAGTTTTTGCCATTTCAGATGACCCAACTTTTGAAGACCATAAGTCATCACCAGTTGCTCTGATTGACTATTATAACCCCAATTTGGAAAGGCCACAAAGTGTTCTATAGGCTTGACTCACGCAAGCACCCATCACTAAAATTTTCAACCTCATTTGGGGCCTCTAAAGGCTTTAAAACTGAGTTCAAAGTTTCTGTACCCTGCTGCCAATACCAACAATCTTCAATATCTCCAAAGCTAGACTTGATATGTCAATGAAACTTTACTGACAGGCTGATACAACTGAGATGAACCTCCACATGTGAAATCGGAACATTCTGAGATTTATGACCAACCTTCTAAAAATAGAAAGTTTCAATAAATAGTAGGTCTACACAAGACAACCCTTATTGAATACAAAAATAGAAATATTTCTAGGTCATGCAAGATTGCTCTTACACCCAGGATGCTCCTGCATCAGACACCTAGGGTAATTTGAGAAGTGACCCTATCACAACTCAGGTGTGAAGAGGAAAACCAAGATGGTCAACCTCTTCCTTTGTCAACCATGATGAATCTTCAATAGGTCATCCTTTCCACTTGACTAGATATTCTTCATATGTCTTGTTCCTTGTGCTTCTGCCAACATGACTATCCAGTATGTCTTCAATCTCCTTGGTTTCTGAACTAGTTGCTCGAATACTCCACTATGTTGCTGTGATGTCATCTTCAACCTGAAATTCCTTATGTCTCCTTTTTTTATCTGACTTAGCTTTATACTACACATTCATCTTGGAAATATGCTTCCTCACCTCCTCATGGATGTTCTTCCAATGTTCTACAAAATCCTCAACTTCAGCACTACTTATTTCTCCTTTATCTATCTTTTTCAACTTATATGCATTTCTGAGACTACTTCCATATACAATCTGTCGATGATGTGAAGAATTAAACTTCAAATCTATTTTCAATTCTTCACTTTCTACTAGTGTCATTCTATGTGCTACCTTATTTGGTAAATTGGCTCTTGGAATCAAGTCCATTTGATGACTGATCTTTCTTAGTGGTGGTAATCCATAAGGCACATTATCAGATACAATATCCTAAAACTCATTCAATAATTCTACAACTTCTATAGGTACATCTTCTACTTCCTCATTTCCAGCTTTTGGAATTAAGGTAAAACACATATGCTCATGTTGCATACCATCTAAAAAATTTCCTCTATCAACAAAAGTTATTCTTGCATTACCACATACTTTTTCTTCAGTCTCCTTCAATGGCTTTAGCTTATGTCACACTCCATCCTTTGTCAATGAATAGGTATTCACATGACCATCATGTACAACACATCTGTCAAACTGCCATGGCCTACCCAATAACATATGACATGCATCTATAGATATGATATCACATAGTACCTCATCTTGGTACCAGCTGATCTTGAACTTCATTAGGCACTGTTCACTGACCATGACCTTGTGGTCATCTTGCACCCAGGAAACCCGATATGGATGTGGATGTTTCTGTCTCTTGAGATTCAACTTTGTCACCATCTCTTCTAACACCAAATTATCAGTACTGCCACTATCAATAATCACATCACAACACTTACCCTCACACTTGCACCTGGTGTGAAAAAAGCTCCTTCTTTGCTCAGGGTCATTGTCACCACTCAATAGGACTCTTCTGCTAATGAGTGTCTCTCCTCTCTCAACATCTTCAGAATGTGATGATCTGGCATCTTCTTCTACATATGAAACTCTGGCCTGGCCTTCATTTCTCCTATCTATTCTCCCTTGGTGTTGAGGACATTCAAATTCCCTATGACCTTCTTCTCCATAGTGAAAACATGTTCCATGAAAACCTCCTCTTCCAGATCCTTGTCGTCTTCCTCTTCCTCTCTAATCTCTATTATTCTAATCATAGAAATGATTGGAATTATCTCCTCTCTGATTCTAACTATTACTAGACACATCCTACTTTTTTGGATCTTCATTTCGATCTCAATATGACCATCCACCAGATCTGCTATCACGACCTCTTCTACTTTATCTGCTCTCAAACTTCTTGTTCAAATTTTACTCCACTTTTAGGGAAAACTAGTATGCCTCCTTAATACTATTCATTCGAACCAGATTCAACTCCTCCTGAATGCTTGGCCTTAACCCATTAAGGTATCGGGAAATTTTCTCCTTATCAGCTTCCACATGGCCTGTTCTGATGAGAAGTCGATAGAACTCCTCTGTATACTCTTGAACAGATCTTCCCGCTTGCTTCAAACTTTGCATTTTCTTCATTAGGTCAAGCTCATAATCAATAGGAATCAACTTTCGCTTCAATTTATCCACCATCTGATCCCATCTTGTGATTTTATCTTTTCCTCTTCTATTTCACTCCAACTGAATCTCTTGCCACTAGATCTTCACATGACCTTTCAGTTTGGCCTTCGCAAACTTGACCCGATCAGGATCCTCGATATCTTCATACTCAAGATATTCTTCACATTCATTGATCCAGTCAATCAATTCCTCTGGGTTAAGATTCCCTAAAAATGTAGGAACCTCGATCTTAGGTCTTTTCCCAATCTTGGAAATGGCCAGAAAAAGTCTTTCTTCCTCTTGGTTCACAATTTCAACTTCTCCTTCTTGATATTCTTCTTAGGCTTCATCCTTTCTTTCATCTCTGACATTAAGATTCATTCCTCTGCAAATCTCTTCTTGCAATGCTCGCACTTGTCTCTACAGCTCTCTATTCTTAGGTGTCACATCACCAGCTCTTCCACCACGTTCTCTTCGTGGAGGCATTTTTGAAATGCACGCTGAAACCTTAACCATGGTTCTGGTGCAAACTGCCTCACAATCAGTGATCTATTTACATTGAAACCCTAACCCATGGTCCTAGTGCAAACTACTTCTCAGTTCGTGATCTGTTTACACAGAAATCCTAACCCACGGTCCTGGTGCAAACTTCCTCACATTCGGTGATCTATTGACACACTCAGGAACTACTGCTTTGATACCACTTGATGAAGGGTACTCCCCTTAATACCAAAAACATATAATAGAAACAGAGAAACAACAACAACAATATGCAAGAATAGAAAATTGGCTTTTTATTATCTTCACAAATGTGGAATTACAAACTTTCAAAATTACAATATGCAAAGCCACATGGGCATTCCCTTACAATATTCTGTAGGACAAAGCGTCAAATCAATACCTAGATCTACTACCCAGAACTGCTCTGAACTCCTAAGACAACACTACGGACCTTCTTTATATAGGAAATTTCCACCGCCTGAGAAGGTTCTAGAAATTTAGCCCATAGGGCCGACCAAACTTAGAATTATTTTATTTTACAATTTATTACATCAAAGTTGGCTCAAAATAAATTTTGAAACCCGAAAAAAATTTTTGAAGGAAAATTATTTTCTGCCATTTTAGGTGACCCAACTTTCGAAGACCATAAGGCATCACCAGTTGCTCCGATTGACTATTATAACCCCAATTCAGAAAGGCCACGAAGTGTTCTACAAGCTTGACTCATGCAAGCGCCCGTCACTCAAATTTTTGACCTTATCCGAGGCCTCTAAAGCTTTCAAAACTAAGTTCAAACTTTTTGTAGCCTACTACCAATACCAAAAATCTTCAATATCTCCAAAGCTAGACTTGATCTATCAATGAAACTTTATTAGTAGGCTGATACGACTGATATGAACCTCCACATGTGAAATTAGAACATTCTGAGATTTATGACTAACCTACTAAAAATAGAAAGTTTCCATAAATAGCAGCCCTACACAAGATAGCCCTTATTGAATAGAAAAATAGAAATATTTTTGGCTGATGCAAGATTGCTCTTACACCCAAGATGCTCCTACATCAGACACCCGGGGTAATTTGAGAAGTGACCATGTCACGAATCAAGTGTGAAGAGGAAAAGCAAGATGGTCAACCTCTTTCTTTGTCAACCACGATGAATCTTCAACAGGTCATCCTTTCCACTTGACCAGATATTCTTCATATGTCTTTTCCCTTGTTCTTCTGCCAACATGATTATCCAGTATGTCCTGAATCTCCTTGGTTTCTGAACTAGTTACTGGAATACTCGACTGTGCTGCTGTGAGGTCATCTTCAACCTGAAATTTCTTATGTCTCCTTTTTTGATCTGCCTTATCTTTATACTATGCATTCATCTTGGAAATATGCTTCCTGACCTCCTCATGGATGTTCTTCTAATGTTCTACAAAATCCTCAGCTTCAGCACCACTTATTTCTCCTTTATCTATCTTTCTCAACTTAGATGCATTTCTGAGATTACTTCCATATACAATCTGTGGATGATGTGAAGAACTAAACTTCAAATCTTTCTTCAACTCTTCACTTTCTACTAGTGTCATTCTGTGTGCTTCCTTATTTGGTAAACTAGCTCCTGCAATCAAGTCCATTTGATGACTGATCTTTCTTACTAGCGGTAATCCATCAAGCACATTATCAGATACAATATCCTGAAACTCATTCAATAATTCTACAACTTGTACAGGTACATCTTCTACTTCCTCTTTTCCAGCCTTTGGAATTAAGGTAAAACACATATGTTCATGCCACATAACATCTAAGATCCTCTATCAACAAAATTTATTCTTGCATTACCACATACCTTTTCTTTAGTCTTCTTTAATGGCTTTAGCTTATGTCACACTCCATCCTTTGTCAATGAATAGATATTCGCATGACCATCATGTACAACACATCTGTCAAACAACCACGGCCTACCCAATAACATATGACATGCATCCATAGATATGATATCACATAGTACCTCATCTTGGTACTCGCTGATCTTGAACTTCACTAGGCACTGTTCACTGACCATGACCTTGGGGTCATCTTGCACCCAGGAAACCTGCTATGGATGTGGATGTTTCTATCTCTTGATCTTCAACTTTGTCACCATCTCTTCTGACACCAAATTATTAATATTGTCACTATCAATAATCACATCACAACACTTACCCTCACACTTGCACCTAGTCGAAACAGGCTCCTTCTTTGCTTAGGTTCATTCTCACCACTCAATAGGATTCTTCTGCTAATCAATGTCTCTCCTCTCTTAGCGTCTTCATAATGTGATGATCTGGCATCTTTGTCTACATATGCAACTTTGGCCTAGCTTTTATTTCTCCTGTCTATTCTCCCTTGGTGCTGAGGACATTCAAATGCCCTATGACCTTCTTCTCCATAGTGAAAATATGTTCCATGGAAACATCCTCTTCCAGATCATTGTCCTCTTCCTCTTCCTCTTTGATCTCTATTATTCTAATCATAGAAATGATTGGAATTATCTGCTCTCTGATTTTGACTTTTACTGGCGTCATCCTACTTTTTCAGATCTTCATTTCGATCTCCATATGATCATCCACCAGATTTGTTATCATGACCTCTTCTGCTTTGTCTACTCTCAAACTTCTTGTTCAGCTTTTCCTCCACTTTTAGGGTAAATTGGTATGACTCCTCAATACTGTTCATTCAAACTAGATTCAAATCCTCCTGAACACTTGGCCTTAACCCATTAAGGTATCAGGCAACTTTTTCCTTATCAACTTCCACATGGCCTGTTCTGATGAGAAGTTGATAGAACTCCTCTGTATACTCCTGAATAGATCTTCCCGCTTGCTTCAAACTTTACAATTTCTTCAGTAGGTCAAGTTCATAATCAACAGGAATGAACTGTCACTTCAATTTATCCACCATCTGATCCCATCTTGTGATTTTATCTTTTCCTCTTCTATTTCACTCCAATTGAATCTCTTGCCACCAGATCTTCGCATAACCTTTTAGTCTGGTCTTCGCAAACTTGACCTGATTAGGATCCTCGATATCTTCATACTCAAAATATTCATCACATTCATTGATCCAGTCAATCAATTCTTCTGGGTTAAGATTCCCTAAAAATGTAGGAACCTCGATCTTAGGTCTTTTCCTAATCTTGGAAATGGCCCAAAAAGGTCTTTCTTCCACCTGGTTCACAATTTTGACCTTTCCTTCTTGATATTCTTCTTTGACTTCATCCTCACTTTTTTCTTTGACATTAAGATTTATTCCTCTATGAATCTCTTCTTGCAATCCTTGCACTTGTCTCTGTAGCTCTCTAACCTCAAGTGTCACAGCACCAACTCTTCCACCACGTTCTCTTCATGGAGGCATTTTTTCAATGCGCACTAAAACCCTAACCACGGTTTTGGAGCAAACTGCCTCACAATCGGTGATCTGTTTACACAAAAACCCTAACTCACGGTCCTAGTGCAAACTACCTCTCAGTCAACAATCTATTTACACATAAACCCTAACCCACGATCCTAGTGCAAACTACCTTACAGTCGACAATTTGTTTACACACTCAGGAACTCCTGCTCTGATACCACTTGATGAAGGGTGCTCCCCTTAATACCACAAACACATAATAGAAATAGAGAAACAACAACAACAATATGCAAGAACAAAAAATTGGCTTCTTATTATCTCCACAAATGTGGAATTACAAACTTTTAGAATTACAATATGCAAAGCCACATGGGCATTCCCATACAATATTCTATAGGACAAAGCCTCGAATCAATACCTAGATCCACTACCCAGAACTGCTCTGAACTTCTAAGACAACACTATGGACCTTCTTTATATAGGCAATTTCCACCGCTTGAGAAGGTTCTATAAATTTAGCCCATAGAGCTGACCAAACTTAGAATTATTTTATTTTACAATTTATTACATCAAAGTCAGCTCAAAATAAATTTTAATAACTTTTGAAGCCCGAACATAAATTTTGAAGGAAAATTATTTTCTGCCATTTCAGGTGACCCAACTTTTGAAGACCATAAGTCATCGCCAGTTTCTCTGATTGACTGTTATAACCCCAATTCAGAAAGGCCATGAAGTGTTCTACAAGCTTGACTTGCGCAAGCACCCGTCACTCAAATTTGTGACCTCATTCGGGGCCTCTAAAGCCTTCAAAACTGAGTTCAAAGTTTGTGTACCCTACTGCCAATACCAAAAATCTTCAATATCTTCAAAGCTAGACTTGATCTGTCAATGAAACTTTATTAGCAGGCTGATATGACTAAGATGAACCTCCACATGTGAAATCAGAACATTCCGAGATTTATGACCAACCTACTAAAAATAGCAAGTTTTTGTAAATAGAAGCTGTACACAAGATAGCCCTTATTAAATACAAAAACAAAAATATTTTTGGGTGATGCAAGATTTCGCTTACACCCAGGATGCTCTTGCATCAGATCTAAAGGATGAGATTGAAATGTGTTAATGACACATTTGCCAAGGAAAGTTTAAGTGGAAAAATGGATGAAGGAGATTAAGAGGCAAAATCCAATGGCTAATATGAAAATGGTTTACATGTGTATATAAGAGATATGAGTTTCATTATTGAAACATGCCAGACAAAGAAGTCTACAAAGATTTTGTGTGAAGACTATATTCATGCATGCTTGATCAAATGGGTTATTGAAAGAGCCGAGCTACAGACATTATCGTGCATCAGAGAAGTATTTACTGATTCAAAGTAAGTGAAAAATATGGAGATAGTGAATTGAATAATGACTAGAGGATTTTAAGGGCTTATTATAGATCTAAATATTTACAATTGAGTTGTATTTGAATCAGATCAGTACTATATCAGTTTAACCATTGATTTAGAAAATCTCTTAACTGAGTGGACTTAATAGTTTTATGTACTACCCTATGACATTCATTGAATGTAAAGTGTTATCTTGTTGACCCCATAGTGAATGTTGGTCAAAATTTAACTATTAGTGATAAATCCTCTAACCAAGTCACACCTAACAGTGTGCATTGTAACCTTTAGCAAGGTTGGCTCTTCACTGAGATCACTTCAGAAGAGTGAATTATTTTGGGTTACCAATCCTAGGTGGTTTTTCCCTTAATAGGATTTCCATGTTAAATCATTATGTTATGTGTTATTTGTTATGATTGTTTTTTTATCATACTTTACATACTGCATAGTTGATTTAGTTGATAATCATAGTTTGATAACTATTGGTAATCGGTAAACTAGATAGACTGATTGATATATTATGTTACTAAGCTACATAATTTAATGGAATTGTTTTTGATGCAGGAGCATCTTGGGTGTAAGAGCAATCTTGCATCACCCAAAAATATTTCTACTTTTGTATTCAATAAGGGCTATCTTGTGTAGAGCTGCTATTTATGGAAATTTTTTATTTTTAGTAAGTTGTTCATACGATCTTGAAATGTTTTGATTTCACATGTGGAGGTTCATCTCAGTCGTATCAGCCTGCCAGTAAAGTTTCATTGACAGATCAAGTTTAGCTTTGGAGATATTGAAGGTTTTTGGTATTGGCAGTAAGGTACAAAAATTTTGAACTCAGCTTTGAAGGCTTTAGAGGCCCTAGATGAGGTCAAAAATTTGGGTGACAAGCACTTGCACTAGTCAAGCTTGTAGAATTCTTTGTGGCCTTTCCAAAATGAGGTTATAATAGTTAATCCAGTCAACTGGTGATAACTTATGGTCTTCGGAAGTTGGGTCACCTAAAATGACAAAAAATAATTTTCCTTCAAAATTTATGTTTGGGTTTCAAAAGTTACTTTGAGCTGACTTTGATGTAATAAATTGTAAAATAAAATAATTCTAAGTTTGGTCGGCCCTATGGGCTAAATTTTTGGAACCTTCTCGGGCAGTGGAAATTACCTATATAAAGAAGACTCGTAGTGTTGTTTAGGGAATTCTGGGTTGTAGATCTAGGTAATGATTCGAGGCTTTGTCCTACAGAATATTGTAAGGGAATGCCAATGTGGTTTTGCATATTGTAATTCTAAAAATTTGGAATTCCACATTTGTGGAGATAATAAGAAGCCCATTTTATGTTCTTGCAAATTGTTGTTATCTCTTTGTTTCTATTATGTCTTTGTCATATTAGGGGAGCATCCCTCATTAAGTGGTATCAGAGAAAAAGTTCTTGAGTGTGTAAATAGATCACTAACTATGAGGTAGTTTTCACCAGGACCATGGTTAGGGTTACAACGATAAGCGCAAAAATTCCTCCATGAAGGGAATGTGGTGGAATAGCTGGTACTGTAACACCTGAGGTTAGAGAGCTCTAGAGACAAGTGCGAGCATTGCAAGAAGAAATTCATAGAGGAATGAATCTTAATGTTAGAGATGAAAGTAAGGATGAAGCCGAAGAAGGAAATGATGATCAAGAAGCAGAAGTTGTAGTTTTGAATCAAGAGGAAGAAAGGCTTTTCTGAGCCATTTCAAAAATCAGGAAAAGACCTAAGATCGAGGTTCCTACATTTTCAAGGAATCTTAACCCAAAGGAATTGATCGACTAGATCAATTCCTCTAGGTTAAGATTCCCTAAGGATGAAGATATTGAAGATCCTAATTAGGTCAAGTTTGTCAAGGCCAGACTAAAGGGTCATGTGAAGATCTGGTGGTAGGAGATCCAATTGGAGTGAAATACAAGAGGAAAGGATAAAATCACAAGATGGGATCGGATGGTGGATAAATTAAAGTGCCAGTTCACTCCTATTGATTATGAGCTTGACCTACTAAAGAATATTTTGAGTATGAAGATATTGAGGATCCCGATCAGGTGAATTTTTTGAATGCCAAACTAAAGGGTCATGTGAAGATCTGGTGGCAAGAGATCCAATTGGAGTGAAATAGAAGACAAAAGGATAAAATCACAAGATGGGATCGGATGGTGGATAAATTGAAGCACCAGTTCATTCCTATTGATTATGAGCTTGACCTACTAAAGAAGATGCAAAGTTTGAAGCAAGAAGGAAGATCTATTCAAGAGTATACAGAGGAGTTCTATCGACTTCTCATCAGAATGGGCCATGTAGAAGCTGATAAGGAGAAGGTTGCCTATTATCTTAATGGGTTAAGGTCGAGCATTCAGGAAGAATAGAATCTAGTTCAAATGAACAGTATTGAAGAGGCATACCAGTTTTCCCTAAAAGTAGAGGAAAAGTTGAACAAGAAGTTTGAGAGTAGACAAAATGGAAGAGGTCACGGTGGATGATCTAGTGGATGGTCATATGGTGGCCAAAATGAAGATCCAAGAAAGAAGGATGAGGCCAGTAGTAGCCAGAATTAGAGAGGAAATAATTCCAATCACTTCCAGGATCAAAGTAATAGAGATTAGAGAGGAAGAGGACAAGGATCTAGAAGAGGAGGTTTCCGTGGAACATGTTTTCATTGTGGAGAATAAGGTCATAGGGAATTTGAATGTCCTTAGCACCAACAAAGAATAGACAGGAGAAATGAAGGCCAAGCCAGAGTTGCACATGTAGATGAAGATGTCAGATCATCAAATTTTAAAGATGTTGAAAGAGGAGAAATGTTGATTAACAGAAGAGTCCTGTTGAGTGGTGAGAATGAACCTGAACAAAGGAGGAGCCTATTTTGCACTAGGTGTAAGTGTGAGGGTAAGTGTTGTGATGTAATTATTGATAGTGGAAGCACTAATGATTTGGTGTCAGAAGAGATGGTGACAAAGACGAAGCTCAAGAGATAGAAACACCCACATCCATACCGGATTGCCTAGGTGTAGGATGACCACAAGGTCATGGTTAATGAACAATGCCTAATAAAGTTCAAGATTGGTGGATACCATGATGAGGTACTGTGTAATATCATATCTATGGATGTATGTCATATGTTGTTGGGTAGACCATGGTAGTTTGACAGATGTGCTGCACATGACGGTCGTGCAAATATCTATTCTCTAACAAAGGATGGAGTGCAACATAAGCTAAAGCCATTGCATGACATAGAAGAAAAGGTATGTGGTAGTGCAAGAATAACTTTTGTTGATGGAAGAAAGTTCCTAGATGATATGAGGCATGAGCATGTGTGTTTCGCTTTAATTCTAAAAGCTGGTAAGGAGGAAGTTGAAGATGTTCCTTTAGAAGTTGCAAATTTGTTGAATGAGTTTTAGGATATTGTATCTGATAATGTGTCTGATGGATTACCACCAGTTAGGAAGATCAGTCATCAGATGGACTTGATTATAGGAGAGAGTTTTCAGAATAAGGTAGCACATAGAATGACACCTACAAAAAGTGAGGAGTTAAATAGACATGTACATGAGTTGTTGCAGAAATGATTGATCCATGAGAGTCTAAGTCCCTGTGCTATACCAGAGGTATTATAACCAAAGAAGAATGGAGAGTGGAGGATGTGTACAGATTCTAGAGAAATAAACAAGATCACAATCAAGAATAGGTTTCCATTGCCACGAATGGATGACATTATGGACTGTTTGAGTGGAACTATGTATTTCTCAAAGATAGATCTGAATAGTGGATATCACTAGATTCGGATTAGAGAAGGAGATGAATGGAAGATTGCCTTCAAGACAAAGAAAGGACTATATGAGTGGTTAGTCATACCTTTTGGGCTAACCAATGCACCAAGCACTTTCCTGCGGCTCATGAACGAGGTTTTTAAAGAACTTCTAGGTAAGTTTGTCATTGTTTACCTAGATGACATTTTGATCTTTAGTAAGACATTGGAGGAACATATGATGCATATTCGCAGGGTGTTTGAGAAGCTGAGAGAAGAGAAATTATTGATAAATTTGAAGAAGTGCAGTTTTGTGAAGAAAGAGTTAGTGTATTTGGGATTTGTAGTTTCAGTAGAAGGTCTAAAAATGGACCTAGAGAAAGTCCAGGCTATCCTTGAATGGCCTACTCCAAGGAGTGCTACTGAGGTAAGATCTTTTCATGGTCTAGCTAGCTTTTACAAAAATTTTATCAGAAATTTTAGCATTATTTGTGGACCCTTGACTGAAACAATGAGAGGGGATAGAAAAGAGTTTAAGTGGAGTAATGGTGTAGAAAAGAGTTTTCAATTGTTGAAACAAAAATTTACAGAACAACCTATTTTAGCGATTATAGATTTTAAGAAGGTGTTTCAAGTAGATTGTGATGCTAGTAATACTGCAATAGGATATTTTATGAGCCAAGAAGGTAAACCTATTGCGTATCTCAGTGAGAAGTTAAATGATGCCAAGAAAAAGTATTTTGTTTAGGATCAAGAATTTTATGCTATAGTTCAGGCATTAAAGAAGTGGAGACATTGTCTACTTCCTAAGGAGTTTTCTTTCTATACTGATCATCAAGCTTTGCAATATTTGAATAGTCAATGAAAGTTTAATCAGAGGCATTTGAAATGGGTTGAGTTTTTTCTAAGTTATACATTTGTTTTGAAATAAAGGATTGGAAAGTCTAACAAGGTTCTAGAAGCTCTTAGTAGAAGGAAACTATTTCTGACAGAAATTCAGATTGAAGTGGTTGGGTTCAAGGAACTCAAGAATTTGTATCCATGGGATCCTAATTTTGGTGAAGCTTCGAAAGCTTGTATAGAACTTGTTACTCTAGATAGGATGAAATGGCTGGATTTCGTCATGTAGGATGATATGCTATTAAGAGGGAGTTAGTTGAGCATTCCATGAAGTTCTATGAGGGAGAATCTCATCAAGGAGAAGCATAGCAGAGGATTGGCTAGACATTTTGGTCATGATAAAACCCTTGCTTTTGTTAGTGATAATTATTATTGGCCACAGTTACAATAAGATGTGAAGAAGTTTGTACAGAGTTGTAGAGTATGTCAGATGGCGAAAGGAGTGAAGCAGAATACAGGGTTGTATTAGCCCTTACCTATACTAGAGAAGCCTTGGGAGGATATCAGTATGGACTTTGTTCTTGGTTTACCAAGGACTCAGTGGGGACATGATTCAATTTTTCTGGTGGTTGATAGATTTTTTAAGATGGCACATTTCATTCCCTACAAGAAGACTAATGATGTTGTTCATATAGTAGAATTGTTTTTCAGAAAAGTTGTGAGACTACATGGTTTGCCAGAGACCATAGTTTCAGATCGAGACACTAAATTTGTTAGATATTTCTGGCGTACATTATGGAAGAAGTTGAAGATAATTTGAAGTTTAGTTCATCACATCATCCACAGACTAATGGGAAAATAGAGGTGGTGAATAGTAGTTTGGGGAACTTGCTAAGATGTTTGGTTGGAGATAAGCTAGCAGGATGGGATTTGATTTTAGCACAGGCAGAATTTGCATACAATAATTCTATCAACAGGAGCACTAGTAAATCACCATTCCAGATTGTATATGAAAGTAGTCCAAGAAATGGATCTGAATTGAGAAAGATAGATAAAGGAGAAATAACTAGTGCTAAAGCTGAGGATTTTGCATAACATTTGAAGAACATCCATGAGGAAGTGAGGAAGCCCATTACCAAAATGAATGCATAGTATAAGGATAAGGTAGATGAGAAAAGGAGGCATAAGAAATTTTAGGTTGGGGATGAAGTCATTGTTCATTTGTGGAAGGAGTGGTTTCTAGTTAGTACATATAACAAGCTGAAAATGAAGAAGTTTGAGCCATGTAAGAGACTGAAGAAGCATGATTCAAGAAATGTGTATGAGGTAGAATTGCCTATTGAGCTGAATATTTCACCAGTGTTTAACATTTCAGATTTGACAGAGTATCATGAGGAAGGTGTTGAAGAAGACATCACAGCAGCATAGTGGAGTATTCTAGCAACTAGTTTAGGTACTAAGGAGATTGAAGATATACTGGACAGTCGTGTTGGTAGAAGCACAAGGAACAAGACATATGAAGAATATCTGGTCAAGTGGAAAGGATGACCTATTGAAGATTCATCATGGCTGACAAAGGAGGAGGTTAACCATCTTCTTTTTCCTCTACACACCTAAGTTGTGACAAGGTCACTTCTCAAATTACCCTGGGTGTTTGATCTAGGAGCATCCTGGGTGTAAGAACAATCTTGCATCACCCAAAAATATTTCTATTTTTTTATTCAATAAGGGTTATCTTATGTAGAGTTGCTATTTATGGAAACTTATTATTTTTAGTAAGTTGGTCATACAATCTCAGAATGTTCTGATTTCACATGTGGAAGTTCATCTCAGTCGTATCAGCCTGCCAGTAAAGTTTCATTGATAGATCAAGTCTAGGTTTGGAGATATTGAAATTTTTTGGTATTGGCAGTAGTGTATAGAAACTTTGAACTCAGTTTTGAAGGATTTAGAGGCCCTAGATGAGGTCAAAAATTTGGGCGACAAGTGCTTGCATGAGTCAAGCCTATAGAATGCTTCGTGGCCTTTTTGAAATAGGGCTATAATAGTCAATTGGGTCAACTAGTGATGAGTTATGGTCTTCAGAAGTTGGGTCACCTGAAATGACAGAAAATGATTTTCCTTCAAAAATTTTGTTTGGGTTTCAAAAGTTACTTTGAGACGACTTTGACGTAGTAAATTATAAAATAAAATAATTCTAAGTTTGGTCGACCCTATGGGCTAAATTTCTAGAACCTTCTTGGGCGGTGGAAATTGTCTAAATAAAGAAGGCCCGTAGTGTTATTTAGGGAATTCTGGGTTATAGATCTAGGTAATGATTTGAGGATTTGTCCTACAAAATATTGTAAGGGAATGGCCATGTGGTTTTGCATATTGTAATTCTAAAAATTTAGAATTCCACATTTGTGGAGATAATAAGAAGCCCATTTTCTATTCTTGCAAATTGTTGTTGTTTCTCTATTTCTATTATGTGTTTGTGGTATTAAGGGGGAGCATCCTATATCAGTTTTATAAGGTACATCTTTGTATTTGGGACTATAGGATAACTAATCTAACTAATTCACCCCCCCTCTCAGTTATTCTAACAATTGGTATCAGAGCATATTGGTTTCTTGGAAGAAAATTTGAAGGACTTGAGCAGAAAGATTACAAGATGTATAAGAGGGAAGTTCAAAAGCTCAACAAAGATAACTTTACCACATGGAAAAGCCAGATGAGACTTCACATATCTAGAATCAGATAATTTTTTATACATTTACTTGACAATGGCTACTTACAATCGAATGTTGGACCTTTGACTCTTAATTAGTTTAGAGGCTGATATGAACACAATATTACTATAATAGAGATTATTTTTGCACTATCTAATACTGAATTTGAGGATGTTAAGGATTGCATTGCAATGAAGAAAATGTGGGATAAACTTTCTCTAGTTTATGGTGGTGATATGAATGTGATGAGAGCTAGAGCTGAAAGCTTGAGAGGAAGATTTGATGACATGAAGATGAAGGAAGGAGAGAACATCACACAATACACAAACTGAATCAAAGTGGTAGTCAATGCTATCTGAGGAGTAGGAGGTATTATTTTTGAAGATACAATGGTAAGTAAAATACTAAGAACCTTGTTGCCTATCTATGCAATCAGAATATCTTCTATTCATGAAATGAGTTATGCACCTAATAACACTCTTACTCTTGATAGTCTGATTGGAAAGTTAACAACTTTTGAGTTGAATAATTTTGACAATAGTGTTGTACCAAGTGTTGAGTCTTCTTTTATGTCATCTATTAAGATTGGTAAATCTAGAAGTACAAGCATCATATAAAGAATGAAAGTGACATTACTACTGAAGATGAGCTTGATGAACTTGAAGCACTTATGGCCCAAATACTGCAAAAAGGTAAAAGAAGATATAAGGGAAAGTGACCTTTAGCTTGTTTTAATTGTAAAGAGGTTGGCTATATTGCTGGTAGATGTTCTAATATGAAAGAGGAAGATAAAGACCGATTTGGTGATGGAAAGTTTGGCAGAAGGAATAATAGAGGAAAGTGACACTACAACAGAGACAACCAAGATTACAAAGATAAAGGCAAAAAGGCATGATACCTTGTTGGAGAAGATGACACTAACACCGACACTGATGATGATATTGAAGTAGTATTTGTTACAATGAAAGATGATTCATAAGAGGAGGAAAGGTATGTAGAAACAACACTTATCTCTAAAGTTAGTAAGAATGATACTTGGATCATTGATAATGGTTGTACACATCACATGACTAGTGATGAAGATAAGTTTGATCATCTTGACCATTATAATGGAGGATCAGTGAAAATGGGAATTGACACACCTTCTATGGTAAAAGGAGAAGGATCTATTTTATTCAATGATAGAATTAGATGTGATAATGCATACTAGGTAAAAGGGCTTAACTACAATTTTTTTAGTGTAGCACATCTGAATAAATTAGGTCACCAGGTTGCATTTGAAAGAAAGAAGGTGAAAATCTATGATGAAAATGGAAAGCTTGTTAGTACTGGAGGACAATCAAAAGGTAATTTATTCTACCTTAACAATGCTGAAACCTCTTGTTTACTGGTGAAAAATGAAGATGCATGGTTATGGCATAAGAGGTTATGTCATGTAAACTTTGATAAGATGACTAAGATCAGTAGAAAGAGAAAAGTTAGAAGATTGTCGAGTCTAACCAAACCTGATCATGTTATGTGCCATCAATGTCAGAAAGGAAAGATGACCAAATCTAGTTTTAAAAGTAAGGACTATTCATTTGGAGATTGTACACACTGACTTATGTGGTCCTATGAGAACTCAAAGCTACTATGGTGATAGATATTTTATTGTGTTTGTTGATGACTATACTAGACTAATGACAATAATGTTCTTGAAAGAAAATATGAGGCATTCAAACTGTTTAAATGGTATAAGGATAAAGTTGAAAAAGAAACCAGAAAAGAATTGAAATGCTTAAGGTCTAATAGAGGAGGTGAGTTTTTTCTAATGAATTCACTAATTACTGTAATGAGCATGGAATCAAAAGGTAGGTTTTTGCACCTAGAATACTGCAGCAAAATGGAATTGCTGAAAGGAGGAACCCATCTATTGTTGATTGTGTTAGAACATTGATGATTGAGAAAAATTTTGCACAAATGTACTAGAGAGAGGTAGTCAGCACATTGGCATACACCCTAAACTAAGTTCAACTAAAGAAAGACACAAACAAGACACCTTACGAGTTATGGTTTGGATACACACCAAGTGTAAGTTATTTCAAGATCTTTGGTAGTAAGTGTTATATTCTAAAAGATGATAGGAATGTTAAATTTGACTCTAAAGGTAATGAAGGAATATTTTTAGGATATTCTACTAAGAGTAAAGCTTATAAATGTTTTAACAAGGATACTAATTAAATTATAGAAATTGCTAATGTAAGAGTTGATGAGTTTGCTGAAAATAATGATGAAGAAAGAATGAAGGAACTAGAAGACTATGGTAGGTTTACTTATGTTGAAGATCCATCTTATCTACTAAAGCCATAGACCGAGTCTATCGAGCATCAGGAAAAAGCTACTATGAATCAACAAATGCAAATTGAGAATCAGGAAAAAGCTACCGAGAAGGAAAATGAACCTGAATTGAATGATGAACAAAGAAGAGATCAAGTGCTAGCAAGATTTGTTAGAAGACACCATCCAGCGAATCAAATCATTGCAGATAAGCAAGTTGGCATGCTGACCTAAAGTAAGTTAAGACCAAACAAATGCTTAGTTTGTGAGTTTGAACCTAATAATGTTAGGTATGTACCAGAAAATGAGGAATGGATCAATGCTATGAATGAGAAAATTGAATAGATTGATAAGAATAAGACATGGACATTAGTACCTAGACTGAAAGATAAAAATGTTATTGATACTAAGTGGATATTTAAGAATAAGTTAAATGAAAATGGTGACATCACTACGAATAAGGAAAGACTTGTTTGCAAGGGATATGGACAAGAAGAAGGTATTGATTATGGTGAAACATTTTCACCTATTGCAAGACTTGAAGGAGTTTGTATATTACTTGCATATGCTGCACATAATAGATTCAAAGTATATCAAATGGATGTGAAATCAGCTTTTCTGATTTGAATTCTTGAGAAGGAGGTCTACATATAATAACTGGAAGGGTTTGTTGATTTGAATCATAAAGACATGGTATGTAGACTTCACAAAGCTTTGTATGGACTGAAGCAAGAACCGAGGGAATGGTATGAAAGACTGCATGCTTATCTTATCAGTATTGGCTTTATAAGAACTAGTTAAAATAGTAATTTGTACAAGAAAGGAGAATATGATGATAACATTTTGATTACTAAGATATTTGTTGATGATATAATCTTTGGTGGACAATATATGATTTGAAAATCTTTTGCTAATGAAATGAAAAAGGAATTTGAGATGTCAATGTTTGGAGAGATTAAATTCTTTCTAGGTTTACAGATTATACAATAAAATGATGGGATTTTCATCACTCAATCAAAATACATTAAAGAAGTGTTAAAAAAAAATTTCATGGAAGATGCAAAACTAGTAGGAACACCAATGGTAACTAGATGTAAATTGACAAAGGATGATGAATCTACAAAGGTAAATCAAACACTGTCCTGATCTATGATTGGTAAACTGATGTATGTTGTACATAGTAAGCCTGATATTACACATGCATTTGGGATTGTGGCAATATTTTTTGCCAATCCTGAAGATTCACATATGGTTGTAGTTGAATAATTTTGAGATACTTGAAGAAGATAGAAGACTATGGTTTATGGTACACATTGGAAGAAAGATTTGAACTTAGAGTTTACACTAATGCAGATTGGGCTGGAAACATATATGACTAGAAGAGTACAACCAATGGAGCATACTTTTTAGGGGAAAGGCTTGTGACTTGGATACAAAAGAAACAAGCATG
Organism: Chamaecyparis obtusa; assembly: GCA_027943335.1. Taxonomy (NCBI): domain Eukaryota; kingdom Viridiplantae; phylum Streptophyta; class Pinopsida; order Cupressales; family Cupressaceae; genus Chamaecyparis; species Chamaecyparis obtusa. The sequence continues at coordinate 589,781 of BSBK01007336.1, read as the reverse complement.
CATTTATCAGTCTATGAATGAAGCAGAGTATGTTGTTTCTTCTACAAATTGTTTAAATATTTCTTGGATTAGACAAGTGCTGGAAGGAATGAATGAGGTAATCACTAACCCATTGATTATATATTGTGACAACACTAGTGCTATAAATATTTCCAAAAATCTTGTGATGCATTAACACTAGTAAATTTCTCCCTAAATTTTGACGAGAATTAGTCAAATTTCCTACAATAATTGGTCGAATAGATAACTAAAACCATGGTCAATCTTTTTTCATCAATTATTCTACAAGCAAACCCATTATTGAAATTTTGACCTTAGTAGTAGTCGACTTATCAAACGACTCTTCATCGAACTAATCAAATGAAGCTGGCAGAATTGAGACCAACTTTGGCAAACTTGATGTCAAAATTGTGACAAAATATTCGACCACTATTCGAAGAAATTGACGTCAAATACATAGCATTCTCGTCAAAATTAATGTCATTTAAAGGTCAAAAACTTGACCAATACTAATTTTTGGTTAAAAAAAAATGACGGTGATTGAACAAAGCATTTTCATTGTACTGTATATTCATAGCCTCAAGAAAAATCAAACTAACTAAGAAAGCTTTGTTTACCTATAGATTTGTGTGCTTGTCTGAGTTTGATATGCAGATTTGCATATCAAACTTAGACAAGCACACAAATCTGTAAGTAAATGTTGATTAAACATTTTATTTTTAATAGCAGTTTAAAAGGATACTTAAATGTTTTGATGATTTTATAAGAACAAAATTGGTATTCAGATATAAATTATTGAGCTTCTCTTTGTTTCGATAATAGTTTAACATTATCTACTTAACAGGGCCAACCACATGAAGATGGAAGCTCATTTGGCCCCTCCTAGGATCCTCTTATGACCCTTTATGACACTTTAAGACCTCTAAGATGTATTCTTAGGGATCGTAAAGGGTCATAAAGGGTCATAAGGGGTCCTGGGAGACAACAGCTGAGAAACATAAATCTATGCATCATGGTCACAATTGTTTGGAGACACAACATAATTGAATGCTATACCTAGACAATGCAACACAACCACTACTCCTGCAGTTCTAAGTTGACACTACAGATCCAAAAACCATATTATGGTTTTTGGATCCACAGTGTCAACTTAGAACTACAAGAGTAGTGGTTGTGTTGCATTTTCTGGGTGTAGCATTCAATTATGTTGTGTCTCAAAAAAATTGGGACTATGATGCCTACATTTATGTTTCTTAGCTGTTGTGATACCTACATTTATGTTTTTTAGCTGTCATGTTTATTTGCATGTTCTTTGTGTTTGGATTCTCTCCCTCGCATCAAAAATAAGATTTTTCCCACTCTGAATCGAGAATGTGCTTGCAACACAAGAAGAATATGCACAGATAGCAGGTGGAGTTGAAATAACACAACATGTTTACATTTTCACAATGGTCTATAACTTAAAATACACAATTAAAGACCTCTATCAAAAATGCAACCCTGATGTGTTTTTCAATTCCACCTGATATACGTGCATATTCTGCAAGATTGCATATTGAACTAGGCTTCTCCTTCTGCATTGCCTGAAACCAAGAGACTGTCATAGTTAACATCTAAATGGCGCATCTCATCATCACAACTAATCCACCTTAAATAATTGAAAATATTTTCTTGTATTAAATATTCATTAATCAAAATTTGAATAGAAAATGTATACCTTGAGTACTACAATTCACATTAGAATCGATGCCTCCATCGTGCTCGGCCGGTGCAATATCAATATTGGCGGGCTGCATTCCAATGTTTATGTGTATGTTTTTTATGTGTTTGGGAAGATATCTTTCTAGCCTGAGCCTAGATCCTTCGAAAATTAGCTTAATAATAATGTAGATGACAGATGAGCAATTAGCTTCCCAAGCAAAATCCCATAAATGTACTATATGTACCCCAATTAATGTGCCCTCTGTGCATACCCAAATGATATATTTGAAACAAGGGTAAGGCTAAATTTACCCTTGTTGTTTCAAATATATCATATAGATATGCACATAAGGCACAGGAATTGGTACACACAGTTCATCTACAAGATTTTTCTTGGGAAGCTAATTGCTCAGCTCTCATTTTGATCTGATTTATGAAAACCAGATTACAATACCTGGTGTGATACCTGTAGTATTGTAGAATTCAACACGAAAATTGAGAACAACAAGATTGCAAACCAAAACTTATCTCCATTCTATTCAAAATTGGAGTTTATACAAGTCGAATGGATCCCAAGGGTCACACAAATCCCTTGGAATTGAAATGAAGAGTCATCATAAAGTTTATTACAATTAAACTATTAAAACTATCAAAAAACTAAATATACAATTTCGGTCCACTTGGAGAAGGCATAACTTTCTCATCCTAGCTCCGAATTACGAACCGTTTGATGCGTTGGAAAGGTATTCAAATAATCTTGACCCAAATTTTAGAAACATCGATGTTTCATCATGTTTTCAGGCAGCATATTTTCCCAGAAATGCACCGAAGACCCTCAAAATTGCAATTTACTAAAACATATGAAAAATTGGAAAAATTAGATTTCAGTATTTTCCCAATTTAATCCTGCTCATTCCTCCCCCCTTAAGAGGCAATGTGCCCCATTGCACTAATCTGCTACAACAGATGAGGAAATTGTTCTTCAATTTGGTCCTTAGTAAACCACTTGCCTTGATGAGAATGTTGACCAGCTCGAACCACCCGATACAAAGGAATGTTCTGATTTCTCAAAGTCTTTAAAATGGCTTTAGTAACATGGTCACACTGGACTGGAGCAGTAGTAGAGGGATTTAAATCTGTAGCTTGAATGTGTTTAGTAGCTTGGGAGATATCCAATAAAGGAGGAAAATAGGGTCTCAACAATTCCACATTGAAAACTGGGTGTAGTCCCAAAAAGGGTGGCAAATTAAGTTCAAAAGCATTCTCACCAACTTGTTTCACAATAGTGTATGGTCCATAACGAAGAGGATGAAGCTTCCTATTTGGTCCATGTAGGCGCTCTTTCTGAAGATGTAACCATACCTTGTCACCAACCTGAAACTGATGAGGAGTTCTATGTTTATCATTTCTTTCCTTATACTTCTGATTACTCTGCTCCAATATCTCATAAACTTGTTGTTGTAGGTGTCTAATGTTATCAATGAATTTTCTACTTTATCTACCTCCTTGTTCACCATTCAATGGACTACTAGAGTGTAGAGATGGTATTGCTACATCCATAGGTGCCAATGGTTGGTACCCAAGAAAAACCTCAAATGGACTGTGCCCTGTAGTACTATGGAGTGCACGGTTGTAGCTGTGTTGCACATAGGGTAAGCTTTCATCCCATGTGCGAGGATGTTTTGAATGATACATCTGTAAAATATGAATAATCATTCGATTCACCACTTTTGTCTACCCATCTATTTGGGGATGGAATGCTGTGGACTTTGTCAGTTTCGTGTCCATTTTAGCCCATAGTACAGACCAAAATTTGATGATGAACCTGCTATCCCTATCAGAAATAATGGTTTTTGGCAAACCAAAATGAACCCACACATGTTCAAAAAATAGCTTGGCAGTATCTTCTACAGAAATCATCTTTTTACATGCCACCATGATAGCCATTTTAGAAAACCTATCTACCACAACATATACACAATCATGCCCCCGCCTGGTAGTTGGAAGCCCAGACATAAAATCCATTGAAATAGACTGCCATGGCTTATCAGGAATAGGTAATGGTAAGTATAGACCCAACTTACAGTTTTCTGGCTTTGCAATTGCACAGGCTGCACAAGCTTGTATATGTGAAATGATATCCTACTTCATTTTTGGCCAATAGAAATACTTTTGAAGGATAGCAGTAGTCTTACCAATACCAAAATGTCCTGTAACACGACTGTAGTGAGCTTCCCATATCATTCTCTTCCACTCTTCGGTGGGTACACATATGTGACCATTATGGCAAAGAAACCCATCCTGCAAGTGAAAATTAGAGACAAATTTTCCTTCTACCAAATTACTATACATGTTAGCAAAATCAGGGTCAGTACTATATAGTTGTTCCCAAGTGGATGATTGATGACCGCATGAATCCAATACTATTGTCAAACTTGCAATTGGAGGCCTACTCAAACAATCTGCCACCTTGTTACTGCTTCCTTTTTTATGACAAATGTTGAGGTGAAATTTTTTTAAATAGGCTGACCACCGTTGATGTCTATCATTCTGTAGCTTCCCTTGTGTTTGCAAGAATTGGAGTGGTTTATGGTCTGTGTGTATAACAGTTTCCTTTCTCAGTATATAGTGTTTCCATTGTTTGCAAGCCTGAACAATGGCATACAACTCCTTATCATTGGTGGGATACCTACGTACTGTATCAGAAAAAGTTTCACTGTGATAGGCAACAGGATGCCCATGTTGTGTGAGTACAGCACCAAGAGCATAATTTGATGCATCTGTTTCTATCTCAAATCCTTGGTGTAGATCTAGAAGGACCAATACTGGTGCTGAACATAGTCTTTTCTTTAACTCCTCACATGCTTGTTGCTTTGCCTCTTTCCACTGAAATTTTTCTTGTGCTCCACCCCTTAGTGATTGATTAAGAGGCCATGATATGTGTGAGAAACCAAACACAAATCTGCGATAGAAGTTGGCTAAGCCCAAGAAGCTGCAAAGCTCTGTGAAATTTTTAGGGGATGGCCAATCTTGGATTATTTGAATCTTTACTGAATCAACATGAACACCCTCAGTGTCAATGATATACCCTAAGTATTGAATACTCTACATACCAAAAGAACACTTCTCAATGTTGGCATAAAGTTTGTGTTTTTGCAGAGTTGAAAGAACTTGTTCAACATGCTGCAAATGCTCAGACCAAGTTCTGCTAAAGATGAGTATGTCATCCAAATAAACAACTACAAAAGAATCAATGAATGGTCTAAGCACATCATTCATCAATCTCATAAATGTGGCTGGGGCATTTGTTAGGCCAAAAGGCATGACCAACCATTCAAACAAACCTTCCTTAGATTTAAATGCAGTCTTCCACACATCTGCTGGATCAATTGGTACTTGGTGGTATCCAGACTTCAAGTCAACTTTTGTAAAGAATTTAGCCCCCCTAAGTTGGTCCAACAAATCATCAATTCGAGGGATTGGATATCTATTTTTAACAGAGATTTTGTTTAATGCTCTATAATCAATACAAAGCCTCCATGTCCCATCTTTCTTTTTAGCAAGGACAATTGGACTTCCACAAGGTGAAGCACTTGGATGAATGTGTCCTTTCTGAATCAACTCCTAAATTTGTCTCTTAATCTCATCATTTTCCAAAACTGACCTCCTATATATTGGCTCATGTGGTAGTGGTGTGCCTGGAATTAAATCAATAGAGTGCTTGACTTGACAGTGTGTTGGTACTCCCACTGGTGGTGTAAACACACTGTGATATTCTTTCAAAATTTTATCCATCTGATTTTGTTGATTCTCTGTTACCTTAGCATGTGTATTAAGAACAACTGACTTTGTTTGTTCAGGGCGAATCATGAGTACAACAAAAGCTCCAGTTTGAGCAACCAAGCGTTTACATTGTTTAGCACTAATTAAAGAAGCAATTTGTGTTGGACATACCTCTGGTATTCGATACCTCTTCCCACCAAGCTTGATTGTAACACTACGTGGCCTGGACTCATACACCCCATGCCTCTGATACATGTATGGCTGCCCCAGCAAGACATCGCATACATCCAATGGTGCTACATCACATATCACTTCATCCTTGAAAGGCTTGATTGAATATAGAAAATGACATTGTTGATTTATTCGAATATCTTGTCCCTCATTTACCCATCCCATAAAGTATGGTTGTGGGTGTCTTGTCACTTTCAGATTTAATCTTTTGACTGTCTCCCTAGAGATCAAATTCTTTTGACTTCCACTGTCAACAATAAAATGCAGAGGCTTTCCATCAACCCACATCTGTGAATGAAAAAGTCTCTCTTCATCTTCACGGGGCAATACTTTAGCAGTTCCAACTACAGCATATGGGTTTGCTTCTATGATGGAATCATTCTCCTCTTTCTCAAAATTATCTATTGGTGACGATTCAGGTTCAACTTCCTCTCCTCGTATTTCTATCATCAAATTTTTAATACTTCGACAATCCTTTGTATTATGGGTTGGGGACTTATGCATCTCACACCACATACCTATGTCTGTCTTTTTAGTAGACCACCATGTGTTCTTGGGTGAATTTGAATGAGGTTCCTTGGTCACCTGTTTTCCTACAAATTTATTGCCAACTTCAACCCTTGGCTTGTTGTTTGCAAAGTAGTCCCTCTTCCCTTTTTGCTTGAATTTTTCTTCAATTTTTGTAGCATATTTATATGCAGTTGCCAATGTCTCAATATTTAAAAATTCCATCTCTGTTTGAATATACCTGTGAAGTCCACTCCGATATTTCAAAATTCGATGCTTCTCTGAATCATCAATACCAAGTTTTGCCGAAAGTGAATGGAATGTATTGGTGTAATCTTTCACAGACTGATCCCTCTTTTGTCGAAGAAGCTTCCATTCTATGTATTTTTGTTCATATACATCCTCTGGGAGGTAAGCTTCTTTTATGTATTCCACAAATTCTCCCCATGTGGGCTTCTTATCAAGAGATAGTATAAAACCATCTTCAGTAATTGATTCTTGTTCTTTATTTGCTACTTTGGTTTCCCATGATAATTTCACATGGGTCTCAGCTTTGAGGAAAGCAAATGTTATCTTTTTAGCATCTGCAAAATTATTTACAGAAAAGTACCTATCCAACTTTGATAACCAGTTATCAACAGCTTCAGAATCGACTTTTCCTTCAAAATTCGGGATGTCAAAATTGACCTGCACTTTGAAAGGGGTATTTCCACGAAATAATGTTTCAGATTCAGAGGGTTTTTGTTTCTATAGGAGGCATGAAAATTGACTCATCATCTCCTCTCGTTGCTTATTTAAAGCTTCCTCGACCAACTTCTTAGCATCATCGTCTGACATCTTCGATCGTGTGCGTCTCAAAGGTGGGTATTTTGACAAATCTTGTGTATCAAATCCTAATCTTTGGTAGGAAGACCTTGTGTAAATTGGCATAAAGGAGTGTTCCCGCTCTGATACCACTGATCTGATTTATGAAAACTAGATTACAATACCTGGTGTGATACCTGCAGTATTGTAGAATTCAACACGAAAATTGAGAACAACAAGATTGCAAACCAAAAACTATCTCCATTCTATTCAAAATTGGAGTTTATACAAGTCGAATGGATCCCAAGGGTCACACAAATCCCTTGGAATTGAAATGAAGAGTCATCATAAAGTTTATTACAATTAAACTATTAAAACTATCAAAAAAACTAAATATACAATTTCGGTCCACTTGGAGAAGGCATAACTTTCTCATCCTAGCTCTGAATTACGAACCGTTTGATGCGTTGGAAAGGTATTCAAATAATCTTGACCTAAATTTTGGAAACATTGATGTTTCATCATGTTTCCAGGCAGCATATTTTCCCAGAAATGCACCGAAGACCCTCAAAATTGCAATTTACTAAAACATATGAAAAATTGGAAAAATTAGATTTCAGTATTTTCCCAATTTAATCCTGATCACATTTGCTTCATTTATTATCAAGCTGATTGTCAAAGGATCCAAGCCTAGGCTAGAAAGGCATTTTCCCATTCTTTTTAAGCCATATTCCTTATTCTTGTCAAACTTCCTTGGTACGGTAGGCATGCTCTCTGCAGTACTCTTCTTCAACGAGACTTCATACCACATTGCGCTCAAACTTTAGTGAGACTTCATACCACGCAGTGTTTGTAGATTACGTTCAATGTGTTATTTACACTTGTATTGGTGGGAAAACTCTTGAAAACATGCAAAAGAGATTGCATTCAACCATGCTATTTACATGACACATGTAGTTTACCTCGAGCCTAAATCAGCATTGCGTACAAATCTACAGACGCTACTTGGTATGAAGCCTCGCTTAAGCTTGAAAATGATAGTCAATCCATAGTCAAGGTCAAGGAAGAAATGGAACAAGCAAGAAAACACTATACATTAAATCATGTGATTGATAGCAGATCGGGGCTCACCTAAGCCATAAACATGAAGAATTATTCTAAAAAAATATGTAAACCATATATATGCGCACTTGAGGAAAAGAGAAGTTATGTCATATCAATATTAAAATATTAGTTACAATATGAAAATACTAAACTAGCTAATTTCTGAGTTCATCTTTGCATATGGTCACAAAAAATTAGATATGTGATTACAATACAGAGAAGGCATCGTAAAAATATAATTTTGGAATTTTCCCTAGCTTGACACGTTTTGCACTCAAATCCTTCATCACTGATAAGTGGAGATGGGTGGATAGATGCAAATGAGTTGTCATCGACCCAACTAAAGTATCCATAGCCATTATTTCCCTATGATACCCAGTCTACATTAGTTCTTATATTATAATGAATAGTATTTACATTATAAACTTTAAATATATACACATTAGCAACCTTTTTTCAATTAGGGCAGCACCAAAATTATCATCCAGGGTTGTCCAATGTCCGTGAAGTCAACACACACTTCCCACCACCACATTGTTAGTTTGGCACATTGACAAGAGTCATCGAACCTATATCAATAATGCACCACACCATCGTTACTACATTTATTATTTTTATATGATTATTTTTACAGTCCAAATACACCAAGGAGTACCATCAGAAATATTTTTCATGTTTCTAACAAGTTTGTTGCGATGAGGCTGGTGTGGTCACAATTGAAATTGTGAGTTTCTCTTGGAATTGAATAGCAGATTTTATCTATTGTGCAAAAAAACATATGTAGGATTATTATGGTCACAAAGTAATTGTCTTAGCTTCAACATTTCACTTCTAATATAATATTATTAGGAATTTCTTACCATTGATTTTCAAACTAATGGAACTATGAGGCTATGCTTTCTTAATACTTTACCACTGTAGTGAATTTGGGTATTGTTTTTGAATATTTGAATGATTTTAATGGGAACTTTGAACTAGAGATATATGTTTCCTAAAGAGTGATACTTCAACTTCCATGAAGGACTTAGAAAAAGGGAATTGAACTACAGTGGCTCCTTGTTTACCAATTTTCCATATAACATGAGGCATGTTGTTAGTTTTTTTAGAATTGTGAGAAGATTAAGGGGAATTGTGAGAAGACCATACTAAGGAATAGTGAGGAAGTTATCAAACAAGAGGAGAGAATGTGTTAAAAGACCAATTTAGTAATCCAGCCGGCTGATTAAGCATACACTCAACAATCAATGGTAACATCAAAGTTGGAAGAATATCTTTGGTACAGACATAATGTAGAACTCCAATGCTATATAGTAAACTAAGACATAACTAGATCAGAAAATTAGGGGTTCTAGAATTATTATATCTTAGACATTATGTGAATAATAGAACCATAATTACATTAATAGAGATAAAAGAATAAATCTCATCACTATTTCATAAGGAATAAATTTGAAACTATATATAATTAACATATAATACCAAATCAAAACATTTTATGTTATATTGTGTGAAAACTTGTTCAAATTTGTAGAGAATCAAAATATGTTATATTGTGATGATATCAAGTTTTATGTAGGTGTTGTCTTATTTCCATATTATATGACCTCAAAATACATCAATCAATGTTTACAAACATGTATTAATCACAATGAATATTTGAGCCCTACAATCTTAGAATAATTCACAAAGATATTCTCATTATTTTATAATATCCTAGTCCCCTCATAAGTCTATTTTAAAATTATCTATTTTTTATTCAAGTTTATACTACGATTAAGTATATAGCCTTATATAATTAAGACCGTGACTAAGTAAAGTTACATAGCATATCCCCACTCTTATATAAACACTTAGCATATATAGAGACAATGAAATATCAACATACATATTGCAAGTAATGTAATGAATAATAGGACTCTCTTCAAATATCTATAAGGAACTTTCCATGACTTTCTGATTGACCATGATAATTTCTCCATTATGAGGGAACTTCAAACATTCATGGATAGTATAAGATATAACATTCATTATGAGGGAACTTCAAACATTCAATAGGAAGGGTCATAAAACTAATGGTAGAACAAGTAAAACAATCATGCACCTTGATGAAGGGTGCTCCCCTTAATACCACAAACACATACAGAAACAAAGAAACAACAGTAATTTGCAAGAACAGAAAATGGGCTTCTTATTATCTCCACAAATGTGGAATTTCAAATTTCAAAAATCTTACATGCAAAGCCACATGGGCATTTTCCTTTACAATATTCTGTAGGCCAAAGCCTCGAATCAAAACTCAGATCTACTACCCAGAACTGCCTAAGACAACACTAAGAGCCTTCTTTACATAGGCAATTTCCACCGCCCGAGAAGGTTCCAGAAAATTAGCCCTTAAGGCTGACGATCCTAAGAATTAATTTCTTTTCTTTTATTTTTACATAGGGTCGGCTAAGAAAATATACACAAAAATGCTTTTAGGTAGCCCAACTTCCGGATGCCATAACTTTTTAACCGTAGCTCCAATTTTCTATTATAACCACTTTTCAGAAATGCCATGTCGAGATCTACAGTGCCTGACTCGCGCGAGCTCTAGTTAGCCGGGGGTCGATCGCGATCCAGAGCCTCTAAGGCCTTCAAAATTGACCTGAAAGATTTTGTACCTGAAAACCTCAATAACTTCACCAATACAGATGATGTGGCAATGAAACTCAATTGGTAGGCTGATATGACTAAGATGAACCTCCACCTGTGAAATCAAAACATTCTGAGATCATATGACCAACTTACTAAAAATAGTAAGTTTCCATAAATAGTAGCTCCGCACAAGATAGCCCTTATTGAAAAGCAAAAAGAAATATTTTTGGGTGATGCAAGATTGCTCTTACACCCAGGATGCTCCTGCATCAGACACCCGGGGTAATTTGAGAAGTGACCCTGTCACGACTCAGGTGTGCAGAGAAAAACAAAGATGGTTAACCTCCTCCTTTGTTAGCCATGATGAATCCTCAACAGGTCGTCCTTTCCACTTGACCAAATACTCTTCATATGTTATGTTCCTTGTGCTTCTGTCAACACCACTATCCAGTATGTCCTCAATCTCCTTAGTATCAGAACTAGTTGCTGGAATACTCCACTGTACTGCTATGATCTCATCTTGAACACATCCTTCATGATACTCTGTCAAATCTGAAATGTTAAACACTGGCGAAATATTCAGCTCTGTAGGCAATTCTACCTCATATGAATTTCCTGAATCATGCTTCTTTAGTATCTGACATGGTCCAAATTTCTTCAGTTTCAACTTGTTATATGTACCAACTGGAAATCTTTCCTTTCGCAAATGAACCATGACTTCATCTCCAACCTGGAATTCGTTATGCCTCCTTTTCTCATTTTCCTTAGCCTTATACTGTGTATTCATTTTCGTAATGTGCTTCCTCACTTCTTCATGAATGTTCTTCAAGTGTTCCGCAAAATCCTCAACTTCAGCACTACTTATTTCTCCTTTATTTAGCTTTCTCAATTCAGATGCATTTCTTGGACTACTTCCATATACAATCTGGAATGGTGATTTACCAGTGCTCCTATTGACAGAATTATTGTATGCAAATTCTGCCTATCGTAAAATCAAATCCCATCATGTTGGCTTGTCTCCAACCAAACATCTCAATAAATTTCCCAAACTCCTATTCACCACCTCCGTCTGCCCATCAGTCTGTGGATGATGTGATGAACTGAACTTCAAATCTATCTTCAGCTTCTTCCACAATGTATGCCAGAAATATCCAACAAACTTCGTGTCCTGATCTGAAACTATGGTCTTTGGAAAACCATGTAGTCTCACTACCTCTCTAAAAAATAATTCTGCTACATGAACAGCATCAGTAGTCTTCTTGTAGGGAATGAAATGTGCCATCTTTGAAAATCTGTCAACCACCACAAAAATTGAATCATGTCCCTGCTGAGTCCTCGGTAAACCCAGAACAAAGTCCATGCTAATATCCTCCCAAGGCTTATCTGGTACAGGTAATGGCTGATACAACCCTGTATTCTACTTCACTCCTTTCACCATCTGACATACTCTGCAACTCTGTACAAACTTCTTCACATCTTGCTACAACTGTGGCCAATAATAATTTTCACTAACCAAAGCAAGAGTTTTATCACGACCAAAATGTCCAGCCAATCCTCTGCTATGCTTCTCCTTGATGAGATTCTCCCTCATAGAACTTCTTGGAATGCACAACTGACTCCCTTTGAACAACATATCATCCTGAATGATGAAATCCAACCACTTCATTCTGTCTAGAGTAACAGGTTCTTTACAAGCTTTCCAAGCTTCACCAAAATCAGGATCCTCTGGATACAAATTCTTGAGTTCCTTGAACCCAACCACCTCAATCTGCATTTCTGTCAGCAATAGTTTCCTTCTGCTAAGAGCATCTGTAACCCTATTAGACTTTCCACTCCTGTGTTTCAAAACAAATGTATAACTCTGCAAAAACTCAACCCATTTTAAATACCTTTGATTCAACTTTCCTTGACTATTCAAATATTGCAAAGCTTGATGATCAATATACAAAACAAATTCTTTAGGAAGCAAATAGTGTCTCCACTTCTTCAATGCCTGAACTCTAGCATAAAATTCCTGATCATAAATAGAATATTTTCTCTTGGCATCATTCAACTTCTCACTGAAATAAGTAATAGGTTTACCTTCTTGGCTCATAACAGCTCCTATTGCAGTACCACTAGCATCACAATCTACTTGAAACACCTTATTAAAATCTGGAAGTGCTAAAATAGGTTGTTCTGTAACTTTTTGTTTCAACAACTGAAAACTCTTTTCTGCCCCATTAGTCCAATTAAACTTTTTTCTATCCCCTCTCATTGTTTCAGTCAAAGGTCCACAAATACTGCTAAAATTTCTGATAAACTTTCTGTAAAAGCTAGCTAGACCATGAAAAGATCTTACCTCAGTAGCATTCCTTGGAGTAGGCCATTCAAGGATAGCCTGTACCTTCTCTAGGTCCATTTTCAAACCTTCAGCTGAAACTACAAATCCCAAATACACTAACTCTTTCTTCACAAAACTGCACTTCTTCAAATTAATCAACAATTTCTCTTCTCTCAACTTCTCAAATACCATATGAATATGCATCATATGCTCCTCCAATGTCTTACTAAAGATCAAAATATCATCTACGTAAACAATGACAAACTTACCCAGAAATTCTTTCAGAACCTCGTTCATGAGCTGCATGAAAGTGCTCGGTGCATTGGTTAGCCCAAAAGGCATGACTAACCACTCATACAGTCCTTCCTTTGTCTTGAAGGAAGTCTTCCATTCATCTCCTTCTCTGATCTGAATCTGATGATATCCACTCTTCAGATCTATCTTTGAGAAATACACAGCTCCACTCAAACAATCCATAATATCATCCATTCGTGGCAATGGAAACCTGTACTTGATTGTGATCTTGTTTATTGCCCTAGAATCTGTACACATCCTCCATTCTCCATTCTTCTTTGGTACTAATACCGCTGGTACAGCACAGGGACTCAGACTCTCATGGATCAATCCTTTCTATAACAACTCATGTACTTGTCTGTTCAACTCCTTAGTTTCTGCAGGTGTCGTTCTGTGTGCTGCCTTATTCGGAAAAATCACTCCTCGGATCAAGTCCATTTGATGACTGATCTTCTTGATTGGCGGTAATCCATCAGGCACGTTATCAGATACAATATCTTGAAACTCATTCAACAAATCTGTAACTTCTACAGGAACATCTTCTACTTCCTCTTTACCAGCTTTTGGAATTAAAGAAAAACATACATGTTCATGCCTCATACCATCTAGGAAATTTCTTCCATCAACAAAAGTTATCCTTGCATTATCACATACCTTTTCTTCAGTCTCCTTCAATGGTTTTAGCTTATGTCTCACTCCGTCCTTTGTCAGGGAATAGGTATTCACACAACCATCATGTACAACACATCTGTCAAACTGCCACAGTCTACCCAGCAACATATGACATGCATCCATAGATATGATATCACACAATACCTCATCTTGGTATCCGCCAACCTTGAATTTCACTAGGCATTGTTCATTGACCATGACCTTGTGGTCATCCTGTACCCAGGCAATCCGATATGGATGTGGGTGTTTCTGTCTCTTGAGCTTCAACTTTGTCACCATCTCTTCTAACACCAAATTGTCAGTGCTTCCACTATCAATAATCACATCACAACATTTACCTTCACACTTGCACCTGGTGCAAAACAGGCTCCTCCTCTTCTCAGGTTCATTCTCACCACTCAACAGGACTCTTCTGTTAATCAACATTTCCCTCTTTCAGCATCTTCAGAATTTGATGATCTAGCATCTTCATCTACATGTGCAACTCTGGCCTGGCCTTCATTTCTCCTGTCTGTTCTTCCTTGGCGTTGAGGAAATTCAAATGCCCTATGACCTTCTTCTCCACAATGAAAACATGTTTCACAGAAGCCACCTCTTCCAGATCCTTGTCCTCTTCCTCTTCATCTCTAATCACTATTATTCTGATCCTGGAAGTGATTGGAATTATTTCCTCGCTGATTTTGACTACTACTGGCCTCATCCTTCTTTTTCGGATCTTCATTTCGGCCACCATATAACTGTCCACCAGATCGTCCACCTCAACCTCTTCCATTTTGTCTACTCTCAAACTTCTTGTTCAACTTTTTCTCTACTTTTAGGGCAAACTAGTATGCCTCTTCAATACTATTCATTCGAACCAGATTCAGCTCCTCCTGAATGCTCAGCCTCAACCCATTAAGGTAACAGGCAACTTTCTCCTTATCAGCTTCTGCATGGCCCGTTCTTATGAGGAGTCGATAGAACTCCTCTGTATACTCCTGAACAGATCTTCCTGCTTGCTTCAAACTTTGCATTTTCTTTAGTAGGTCAAACTCATAATCAACAGGAATGAACTGTCGCTTCAATTTATCCACCATCCGATCCCATCTTGTGATTTTATCTTTCCCTCTTCTATTTCACTCCAATTGAACCTCTTGCCACCAGATCTTCACATGACCTTTCAGTCTGGCCTTCGCAAATTTGACCCTATCAAGATCCTCAACATCTTCATACTCAAAATATTCCTCACATTCATTGATCCAGTCGATCAATTCTTCTGGGTTAAGATTCCCTGAAAATGTAGGAACCTCGATCTTAGGTCTCTTCCCAATCTTGGAAAGGGCTCGAAAAAGCCTTTCTTCTTCTGGGTTTGGAAGTTCGCCTTCTCCTTCCTGATCAAAATTTTCTTCCACTTCATCATCACTTTCTTCTCTTACATTAAGATTCATTCCTCTGCGAATCTCTTCTTGCAATGCTCGCACTTGTCTCTGCAGCTCTCTAACCTTAGGTGTCACAACACCAGCCCTTCCACCACGTTTCCTTCGTGGAGGCATTTTCGTGATGCACGCTGAAACCTTAACCACGGTCCTGGTGCAAACTACCTCACAGTCAGTGATCTGTTTACACACTCAGGAACTCCTGCTCTAATACCACTTGATGAAGGGTGCTCCCCTTAATACCACAAACACATACAGAAACAAAGAAACAACAGTAATTTGCAAGAATAGAAAATGGGCTTCTTATTATCTCCACAAATGTGGAATTTCAAATTTCAAAAATCTTACATGCAAAGCCACATGGGCATTTTCCTTTACAATATTCTATAGGCCAAAGCCTCGAATCAAAACTCAGATCTACTACCCAGAACTACCTAAGACAACACTACGGGCCTTCTTTATATAGGCAATTTCCACCACCCAAGAAGGTTCCAGAAAATTAGCCCTTAAGGCTGATGATCCTAAGAATTAATTTCTTTTCTTTTCTTTTTACATAGGGTCGGCTAAGAAAATATACACAAAAATGCTTTTAGGTAGCCCAACTTCCGGATGCCATAACTTTTTAACCGTAGCTCTGATTTTCTATTATAACTACTTTTCGGAAACGCCATGTCGAGATCTACAGTGCTTGACTCACACAAGCTCCAGTCAACCGGGGGTCGATCACGATCCAGAGCCTCTAAGGCCTTCAAAATTGACCTGAAAGATTTCATACCTGAAAACCTCAATAACTTCACCAATATAGATGATGTGGCAATGAAACTCAATTGGTAGGCTGATATGACTAAGATGAACCTCCACCTGTGAAATCAAAACATTCTGAGATCATATGACCAACTTACTAAAAATAGTAAGTTTCCATAAATAGTAGCTCCGCACAAGATAGCCTTTATTGAAAAGCAAAAAGAAATATTTTTGGGTGATGCAAGATTGCTCTTACACCCAGGATGCTCATGCATCACACCTTAACCATGACATCAGATTTTTCATAAGTTTCTTGATGAAATTGTTAGGTAAAGAGATGTTATTTGGTAATAATAGTCACCATACATAGGATCAATAAGCACTCCTCAAGAGAGCTCTCGATTAATCTTCATAGTAATGTATAGGGGTCCATCAACAACCTTAATAGTTTCCTTGATATTAAAGGTTATGCAAGGTTCAAGCCTAGGTTTTGGAATAGGTTTAGGTTTCTCAATAAGGTTGACTACATTGTTTTCCATGTTATATGTAATGTCAATATTCACTGATTAGCAGGTATTTCAAGTCTCCAAGTGTAGAGTTCACTGTCCCTAGTAGTTCTCTATTAGTTTACAATAGTGCTTCTTCCCATAATCAAACAATGGATTTGATTCCAACCTAAGATTACATAAAACCCCTCATAAAATTTCAAAACAATAAGAATATTGTCTTCATTCATAGTCACTGTCACTATTCCTCAAATCACTGATTAGAATAGGCAATTAAAACGTCCCTCAAATCATTAATCAGTTGATTATTATATAAGCTCCTCAGGCAAGAGTTGGATGATGTGGATTATATAGATATAAGAACTAATGTATCCACATCATCCAACTCATGCTTGAGGAGCTTATATTATTTACTATCTCATAATAGTAATATTGGTACCTATCCTGGTAAGTCATTATGAGACAGTAAATATGATCTACATCCAATCTTGGTCCACAAGCATGAGTTGGATGATGTGGATTATGTAGATATAAGAACTAATGTATCCACATCATCCAACTCATGCTTGAGGAGATTATATTATTTATTGTCTCATAATAGTAAGATTGGTACCTATCCTAGTAATTCATTATGAGACAGTAAATACGATCTACGTCCAATCTTGGTCCATAAGCATGAGTTGGATGATGTGGATTATGTAGATATAAGAACTAATGTATCCACATCATCCAAGTCATGCTTGAGGAGCATATATTATTTACTATCTCATAATAGTAATATTGGTACCTATCCTGGTAAGTCATTATGAGACAGTAAATATGATCTACATCCAATCTTGGTCCACAAGCATGAGTTGGATGATGTGGATTATGTAGATATAAGAACTAATGTATCCACATCATCCAACTCATGCTTGAGGAGATTATATTATTTATTGTCTCATAATAGTAAGATTGGTACCTATCCTAGTAATTCATTATGATACAATAAATACGATCTACATCCAATCTTGGTCCACAAGCATGAGTTGGATGATGTGGATTATGTAGATATAAGAACTAATTTATCCACATCATCCAACTCATGCTTGAGGAGCTCATATTATTTACTATCTCATAATAGTAAGATTGGTACCTATCCTAGTAATTCATTATGAGATAGTAAATACGATCTACATCCAATCTTGGTCCATGTTATATCTCCAAATAATCCACATCATGATATTACAATAAATAGCTAGCCTTACAATGCTAGTCATCTCCTTTATATAATCCTTCTCCTAGAAACATAATGGATGTGTAATCCCTATAAAGGCCTATTTATCATCTAATATAACTGATTACAATAGTTATCCACATGACCCAACATGTCTTCTCATGGAATTTGATCATCAAAACTTACAAAAGACATGGTTTTTCCATCACGTTGACACAAATTATCCCATCATGTGACCAATTACATCACACTATTAAACTTATCCAATAAGACCAGATTCATTGATCACCCAAATAACTACAATCTCAGTCTACAAACTGATCCATTCACAACTAGAAGCAATAGTTGGACAACCCTTCTATCCAAAAAGTAACGATTCTCACTTACTCTAATGTTCTTCAAGAAATATTCAATTCTATCAATATAATTCAAGTCTTTGAATGTCTCCAATATTTTTAGTCAAAGAGGGTTCCCTTAATTGCAGATTCCTTCAATTGAGTTTATGTAACTTCCTAGAGTTACTATTCCCTCCACAAATACTAATTGTTGCTCCTGTCCTACTCCAATTCTGATTTCTGTTTGGTTTTATATAAAACAACTTTACTCACTTAACATTCACTGATTAGCAAGTATTTCAGATGTTCAAGATACCCAATAACATCTTAAATAAATTACCAATTTGTTGATATGTTTTGGTTATAGGCATACAAACTTATAAGTTACTTCAAACTCTCAAACATTGAATACTCTAATTTCCCATTGGTTCTCAGTTGGTCTTCCACAGTGATTTTCTCTATAGATCTATTGTGGGATTATGGTCTTAAACACTTGGCATAAACTCATTGATTCCCCTATTTTATTTAGGTTCTACAAACAATCTCATCCAGCGCCCGCAACCAATTTCTGGGCATTTCAACCTAGTTGATCAAATTAGGTTGGTGTCGATTGAAATGGATTGTGAGAGGGCACCTAAGACTGGTGTTATTGTTGTATTAATCCCTTTTCATTCACTCTTGTAGACATTCATTTACTTCAGTGGTTCCACACATTGATTACACCCAAACTAGGGCATCGACCATGAAGCACAGTTAATGCTTTTCCCAATTCTGAGCACTAAATAAGTTAAATAACATTACCCTAATTTGTTTTTCATCCAGTGGCATGGCATCTTCATGATGAAAGCACAAATTAGGGCCACAACTTCGTAGCAGAGCCAACACAATGGTTTTGAGTTTGGTCTGCCAGAGCGTCTCATAGTTTTGGAAATTTAAATCCAATGCAAGTGAACTGGGATGACTTAAAGGGATTCCTTTTTAACAAACCATGACACATTTTCCTCATAGTTGACTGTGGCAATCATGAATAGTTTAGGTAATAGAGTACCATTCCCATGAGTGTATTTGAGTACACTTCAATGTAGAATTTCTTTTGTGAACATAGACAAGGCTTATGGACCGATTTTGATACATGCCCATGTCGGTCACAATTTTGACTAACACTGTGTTGGTCAAAATTGCAACTGACACGGGCATGTATTAAAAAAAAACAAAAGTTTTCCTTCTATAATGTGACCAACCTAAACATTTTTATTTGATGGTCGAATTATTTAGTCAAAATTTAAGGTCAAATGTACTAGTGTAAAAAACAAAGCATATATCTATTAAGTATCACTACTTAGGGAACAAGTTCAAGAGAAGCAAGTGAAACTAGAATTTGTAATATCTAAAGAACAACTTGCTAATATCTTTACAAAACCTTTACTGATGGACACATTTGAATATTTAAGGACTAGACTTGGCATTCGTTCGATGTCTATCGGTCACTGAGGTGATCAGGAGGTTGTATCAACCTATACTTATTATAAGATCATTCATGTTGATGCACATAGCTCACACTTTGGATTTTTCTAAGGTTGTGACAATTTGTATAAGTTGGAAACAAAAATTTGTTTATTTGTACACTAAAGGTACAAGATATGAACTAAACAATAGAGAATTACTTGGCTACTAAAGAGTTATTTGTATATTTTCTTCGGCATTGTTATCAAAGGGAGAGAAGATTGGAGAGAGAATGCATATGAAAAGTTGCATAAAAGAAGATCATAGAGTGTTTTCAGTAAGGGAGAGACTTCATACTAGAATATCTGTTGCCAAGAACAAAAGAATATGAGAACTATAAAAGATCAAATCTGTAGGGAGAGTCTGTGTGTAATGCTATTTTTTTTTATAGTGATTAAACATATTAAAGGAGAGCTTACCAAGCTACAACATTTACTTACAGAGTTGTAGAATACATGTTTGGTATGTGTGTGGCATATTTTCATATTGTTTGTGTTGCCATCAATGCCAAAGGGAGAGATTGATGAACTACAATTTATTGAATATCTAATGAACTAAAGAGATAGTGATTTGAGATCACCGAGATACTCAAATGATATGTAAGATGATTAAATCATTCAATATGTTGTCATTGATGTCAACTAGTTTTGAGTGTACTTATCATGATAGTTACAAACATGTGAACATCTATTGAAGGAAGAAAAGATAAAGAACTGAGATATCTACATGAGAAAAAGATGGATAAGATAGATAATGATAAGGTAAGCATCGAGTAACTTATTGATGAGTCTATCACTTTATATTGTTGACTTGAGCATGTTACATTAATCTATTATGACAAAGAGATTTGAAATTGAACAAGTCAATGTGGTCAGTAATTGAATATTTCTATATACACCAAGCCAGTGCAGTGTCTACCGAGTGATAGTTATAATTGAGCTAGTTAGCTAGTTATAAATGACACATTTTTATATTAACAGAGTATAGGTGAAAACATTAAATGGTAAAGAACAACTAACTGAACTTGATGAGATGGAAATTGTTACGATTTTGAGGTTAAGGATGAAGTTAGTTATGAGATCCACGATTGACAAAATTTAGAGATGATCTAAAGGATGAGATTGAAATGTGTTAATGACATATCTTCCAAGGAAGTTTAAGTGGTAGAATGGATGAAGGAGATTAAGAGGCAAAATATGATGGCTGATATGAAAATGGTTTACTTGTCTATGTGAGAGATATGAGTTTGATTATTGAAACATGTCAGACAAAGGAGACTGTAGATATTTCACATGAAAACTGTATTCATCCATGCTTGCTCAAACTAGTTATTGAAAGAACTGAGCTGTAGACATTATAGAGCATTAGAGAACTATTTACCAAGTGAAAGTAAGTTGACAAATATTGAGGAAATGAATTGATTAATGATCAAAGAATTTTAAGGGCTTAGCTTAGATCTGAATATTTGCAATTGAGTTTTATTTGAATTAGATCAATACTATATCAATTTAACCATTGATTTAGAAAATCTCTTAACCAAGTAAACTTAACAGTCTTATGTACTACCCTATAACAATATGGTGCAGGAGCACCCTTACTTTTGGTTTGTATTGTAAGTCTTTTGGCATGCTAATTTTTCCTAAGGTCATGTTGACCAAGTGTTGGAATCCACTTAGGATTTGAGGTCCTTAGGTCTAGGTAGAAGGTTAAAGTATTTTAGTGCTTCTCTTAGCAATGATGTAATATGATGTTAGGTTGATGTCATGAGGTATCAAGTAATTCATTTATTCATGGAAGTTATTGAATCAAAATCTACTAGTGAAGCTTGTGAAGATGAACATTGGATTAAAGCTATGAAAGAAGAACTAGATCAGATTGAAAAGAACAAGACATGGGAATTGGTCCCTAGACCTAAAGATAAGATTGTTATTGGAATAAAATGGGTATTCATATTACTACATCTTTTGTGGGCATCATTCCCATTGAGGTTTACTCTTTGATCAAGAGGTTCCCTAGTCAACATATCTTGTGTAATTGTGTTATTATGCATGTATATCTTTATATGGTTGTTGATTACATTTCTTACATGGTTAAAATCTATTGAAGTTGATTAAAGTTATATTTGTCTGATTATTGATTCACCCCCCCTCTTAGTTATCTTGGTGGACTTTACTTTCTAACAATTGGTATGAGGTTCATGTAATCTTTTGAGTGTTGGATAGTTAGTTGATAAGGGATATAAAGTTTGGTTTACTGAGAAAACTTGTGTAATCAACAACAAAGATGGAAACTTGATTGGTACTAGATCTAGAGCTAGAGGTAATGTATTTTAGTTGAATCCTACTGAGTTGACATGTTTTGTTACTAAGATTGATGACAGTTGGTTATGGCACAGAAAATTTTGTCATATAAACTTTGATAACATTGTGAAAGTGAGTGCTACAATTGCAGTAAGCAATTTGCCTAAAATTATGAAGCCTACTAACATGATTTGCAAAGAATGTGTGATGGCTAAACAGAAGAGAAGCTCATTTCCTAGGAAGAAGTTTACAAAAAAAAAGTTGGAGATTGTTCATACTGACTTGAACGGTCCTACAAGGACTCAAGGATTCTACGGAGAAAGGTATTTTATGATTCTTGTTGATGATTTTACAAGAATGATGTGGATTGCATTTCTTAAAGAAAAATCTGAAGCATTTGATAAGTTTAAGATCATTAAGAATAAAGTTGAGAATGAGTCTGGAATGAAGATTAAATGTTTGAGATCAGATAGAGGTGGAGAATTTACTTCTAAATAATTTAACATCTTTTGTGAAGTGAATTGTATTAAGAGATAGTTTTCAGCCCCTAGGACACCTGAAAAAAATGGTATTGCAGAAAGGAGAAACAGATCAGTGACTGAAGAAGAAAGAGCTATGTTATTAGAGAATGACTTAGCAAAGATATTATGTAGAGAAGCAGTGAACACAATGGTGTATACAATGAATCAAGCACAAATCAAAGCAGACATAGATAAGACACCCTATGAACTATGGTTTGGACATGCACCATTAGTTAAGTATTTTAGAATTTTTAGAATAAAATGTTATATTAAGAGAGATGATGACATTGGAAAGTTTGATCCTAGAAGTGATGAAGGTATATTTCTTGGATATTCAATGAAGATAAAATATTATAGATGTTACAATAAGAGAACTAAGACTATTGTGCAAAGCGCAAATCTAAAAGTTGATGAAAAGTTTAAAACTCAGGAAAGAATGCTTGATTATGAATCAGATGAAGGAACTCGTTCTAGACCTAACCCTGAGACTACTGAATTATTTTATGAAACTGATAGTGACTTGTTGAATGAAAGCCATAGTGAGATCATTGAAGAACTGACACTTGAAGTAAGATCTAAGACACTAACACCTAACAAGAATCTATCAAGGAATCATCCTTATGAGAAGATTATTGGAAGCATAGATAGAGGAGTTCTAACATGAAATAAGGTACAATAATAGTTATGTTTGATTTCTCAAATTGAACCTAAATCTCCTAGTGAAGCTTGTGAAGATGAACATTTGATTAAAGCTATGAAAGAAGAACTAGATGAGATTGAAAAGAACAAGACATGGGAATTGGCCCCTAGACCTAAAGATAAGAATATTATTGGAACAAAATGGGTATTAAGAAACAAGATGAATGACCAAGAAGTAATAGTAAGGAACAAAGAAAGATTGGTATGTAAAGGATACTCACTATAAGAAGGAATTGACTATGAAGAAACTTTTACACTAGTAGAAAGAATTGAAGCAGTAAAAATGTTTTTGGCTTATGTAGCTTTTAAGAAATTCAAGGTATATCAAATGGATGTGAAGTTAGCATTTCTCCATGGAGAATTAGAAGAAGTCTACATTGAGAAGCCTGAAGGTTTTCCTTTAACTAAAGGAGATATGGTATGTAAACTGAAGAAAGCTTTATATGGACTGAAGCAAGCACGTAGAACTTGGTATGCAAGATTGGATAAGTATTTGTTAAAGTTAGGATTTACAAAAGGCACAACTCATAGCAACCTATACACAAAGGAAATTGAAAATAGTTTATTGGTTGTTATTTTTGTTGATGATATTATCTTTAGAGGAGAAGATGAAGCCAGTGATAAATTTGCAAATGAAATGAAGACAAAATTTGAAATGAGTATGATTGGTGAGATGAAATACTTTTTAGGATTATAGATAACATAGAATATTGATGGTATCTTTGTAAGTCAGAAAAAGTATTTGAATGATTTATTGAAGAGATTTGGAATGGATAACTATAAACCCATTGGAACACCTATGTTAACTAGACATAAGTTATCCAAAAAGATGAGACCCCTACAGTGGAACAGAAGAAGTATAGATCTATGATTGGAGGATTGTAGCATTTGACTCATACAAGACCTGATATAACACATTCAGTTGGAATTGTAGAAAGATTTCAAGCTGAACCTAGAGAATCACATTATATAGTAGTAAAGAGGATACTAAGGTACTTAAGAGGCACAATTGAGTATGGATTGTGGTATGTAAAATCTAATGATTTACCCTAAGTTCATATACTGATGCTGATTGGGGAGGTAGTGTTGATGAAAAAAAGCGCACTAGTGGAGGAGCATATTTCCTTGGAAGAAGATTGGTTTCTTGAATAAGCAAGAAGAATTGTATTTCAAAAAGCACAATAGAAGAAGATGATGAACGGTGCTCCCCTTAATACCACAAACACATAACAAAAATAGAGAAACAACAACAATTTGCAAGAATAAAAAATGGGCTTCTTATTATCTCCACAAGTGTGGAATTACAAATTTTAGAATTACAATATGCAAAGCCACATAGGCATTCTCCTTACAATATTTTGTAGCACAAAGCCTTGAATCATTACCCAGATCTACCCTAAACTACCCTAGACAACACTACGGACCTTCTTTATATAGGAAATTTCCACCACCTAAGAAGGTTCTAGAAATTTAACCCTTAGGGCTGACCAAACTTAGCATTATTTTGTTTTTCAATTTATTATATCAAAATTGGATCAAAATAACTTTTGAAACCTAAACATAAATTTTGAAGGAAAATTATTTCCCTCCATTTCAGGAGACCCAACTTTTGAAGACCATAAGTCATCACCAGTGTACCCGATTGACTATTACGACCCCATTTTAGAAAGGCCACGAAGTGATCTATAGGCCTGACTCGCACAAGTGCCCATCACCCAATTTTTCAACCTCATTTGGGGCCTCTAAAGCCTTCCAAACTGAGTTCAAATTTTATGTACCTTGTTGCCAATACCAAAAATCTTCAATATCTCCAAAGTTAGAGTTGATCCATCAATGAAACTTTACTGGTAGACTGATATGACTGAGATGAACCTCCACATGAGAAATCATAACATTCTAGGATTATATGACCAACTTACTAAAAATAGCAAGTTTCCATAACTAGCAGCTCTACATAAGATAACCCTTATTGAAATACAAAAATAGAAATGTTTTTGGGTGATGGAAGATTGCTCTTACACCCAGGACGCTCCTACATTAGATAGCCAAGGTAATTTGAGAAGTGACCCTATCATGACTTAGGTGTGCAGAAGAAAACCAAGATGATCAACCTCCTCCTTTGTTAGCCATGATGAGTCTTCAATAGGTCATCCTTTCCACTTGACCAAATATTATTCATATGTCCTATTCCTTGTGCTTCTACCAAGATGACTATCTAGTATGTCTTCAATCTCCTTGGTATTTGAACTACTTTTTGGAATACTCCACTATGCTGCTGTGATGTCATCTTCAATACCTCCCTCATGATACACTGTCAAATTTGAAATATTAAACACTGGTGAAATATTCAGCTCACTAGGCAATTCTACCTCATATGTATTTCCTAAATCATGCTTCTTCAGTATCTTACATGGTCCAACCTTCTTCATTTTTAGCTTGTTATATGTACCAGCTAGAAACCACTCCTTTTGCAAATGAACTATGACTTCATCCCCAACCTGAAATTCCTTATACCTCCTTTTCTCATCTTCCTTAGCCTTATACTATGCATTCATTTTGGTAATGTGCTTCCTCACTTCCTCATGGATGTTCTTCAAGTGTTTTGCAAAATCTTCAGCTTTAGCACTACTTATTTCTCTTTTATCTATCTTTTTCAATTCAAATGCATTTCTTGGACTACTTCCATATACAATCTAGAGTGGTGATTTACTAGTGCTCCTATTGACAGAATTATTGTATGCAAATTCTACCTGTGGTAAAATCAAATCCCATCCTATTAGCTTATCTCTGACCAAACATCTCAACAAATTCTCCAAACTCCTATTCACCACCTCTGTTTGTCCATTAGTCTGTGGATGATGTGATGAACTGAACATCAAATCTGTCTTCAACTTCTTCCACAATGTACACCAGAAATATCCAACAAACTTAGTGTTCCAATTTGAAACTATGGTCTTTGGCAAACCATGTAGTCTTGCAACTTCTCTGAAAAACAATTCTGCTATATAAACAACATCATTAGTCTTCTTGTAGGGAATGAAATGTGCGATCTTTGAAAATCTATCAACCACTACAAAGATTGAATCATGTCCCCGTTGAGTCCTCGCTAAACCAATAACAAAGTCCATACTGATATCCTCCCAAGGCTTCTCTACTATAGGTAATGGTTGATACAACCCTATATTCTTCTTCACTCCTTTCACCATTTGACATACTCTGCAACTCTGTACAAACCTCTTCACATCTTGCTGCAATTGTGGTCAATAATAATTCTCACTAACTAAAGCAAGGGTTTTATCATGACCAAAATGTCTAGCCAATCTTTCGCTATGCTTCTCCTTGATGAGATTCTCCCTCATAAAACTTTGTGGAATGCACAACTTACTCCCTCTAAATAACATATCATCCTGGATGATGAAACTGTTCTGTACAAGCTTTCCAAGCTTCACCAAAATTAGGATCTTCTATATACAAATTTTTGAGTTACTTGAACCCAACCACTTCAATCTACATTTCTATCGGCAATAGTTGCATTCTGTTAAGAGCATCTACAATCCTATTAGACTTTCCACTCATGTGTTTTAAAACAAATGTATAACTTTGCAAAAACTCATTTCCAATGCCTCTTGGTCAACTTTCCTTGAGTGTTCAAATATTGCAAAGCTTGATGATCAGTATAAAAAAACAATCTCCTTAGGAAGTAGATAATGTCTCCACTTCTTTAATGCCTGAACTATAGCATACAATTCTTGATCATAAATAGAATATTTCCTCTTGGCATCATTTAACTTCTCACTAAAATAAGCAACAGGTTTACCTTCTTGGCTCATAACAGCTCCTATTATAGTACCACTAGCATCACAGTCTACTTGAAACACCTTATTAAAATCTGGAAGTGCTAACACAAGTTGTTTTGTAACTTTTTGTTTCAACAATTGAAAACTCTTTTCTACCCCAGTACTCCACTTAAACTCTTTTCTATCCCCTCTCATTGTTTCAGTCAAGGGTCCACAAATACTGCTAAAATTTCTAATAAACCTTTTGTAAAAGCTAGCCAAACCATGAAAAGATCTTATCTTAGTAGCACTCCTTGGAGTAGGCCATTCACCGATAGCCTGTACTTTCTCTGGGTCCATTTTTAGACCTTCTGCTGAAACTACAAATCCCAAATGTACTAACTCTTTCTTCAAAAAAATGCACTTCTTCAAATTTATTAACAATTTCTCTTTTCTCAGCTTCTCAAATATCATACGACTATGCATCATATGCTCCTACAATGTCTTGCTAAAGATCAAAATATCATATAGGTAAACAATGACAAACTTACCCAGAAGTTATTTCAGAACCTCATTCATCAACCTCATGAAAGTGCTCGGTGCATTGGTTCACCCAAAAGGCATGACTAACCATTCATACAATCCTTCCTTTGTCTTGAAGGTAGTCTTCCATTCATCTCCTTCCCTAATCTGAATTTGGTGATATCTACTCTTCAGATCTATCTTTGAGAAATATAGAGCTCCACTCAAACAATCCATAATATCATCCATTCATGGCAATTGAAACCTGTACTTGATTGTGATCTTGTTTATTTCCCTGGAATCTATACACATCCTCCATTCTCTATTCTTCTTTGGTGTTAATATTGCTGGTACAACATAAGGACTCAGACTCTCACAGATCAATCCTTTCTGCAACAACTCATGTACTTGTCTATTCAACTCCTCACTTTGTGCAGGTGTCATCCTGTGTGCTATCTTATTTGTAAAACTCACTCCTGGGGTCAAGTCCATTTGATGACTAATCTTCCTAACTGGTGGTAATTCATCAACCACATTATCAGATACAATATCCTAAAACTCATTCAAAAAATCTGTAACTTCTACATGAACATCTTCTGCTTCCTTTTTACCATTTTTTTGAATTAAAGAAAAACATACATGCTCATGCCTCATACCATCTAGGAATTTTCTTTCATCAAAAAAAGTTATTCTTGCACTACCACATATGTTTTCTTCTATTCCATTCAATGACTTTATCTTATGTCGCACTCCATCCTTTTTCAGGAAATATGTATTCACCTGACCATCATGTAAAACACATCTATCAAACTACCATGGTCTACCCAACAACATATGACATACATCCATAGATATGATATCACATAGTACCTCATCATGGTATTTGCCAATCTTGAACTTTACTAGGCATTATTCATTGACCATGACCTTATGGTCATCCTACACCTAGGCAATCTGGTATGGATGTGGGTGTTTTTGTCTCTTGAACTTCAACTTTGTCACCATCTCTTATGACACCAAATTGTTAGTGCTTCCACTATCAATAATCACATCACAACACTTACCCTCACACTTGCATCTGGTGCAAAACAAGCTCCTCCTTTGCTCAGGTTCATTCTCACCACTCAACAAAACTCTTATGTTAATCAATTTTTCTCCTCTTTCAACATCTTCAAAATTTGATGATCTAGCATTTTCATCTACATGTGCAAGTCTGGCCTAGCCTTCATTTTTCCTTTCTGTTATTTCTTGGCACTAAGGACATTCAAATGCCCTATGACCTTCTTCTCCATAGTGAAAACATGTTCCACAAAAATCTCCTCTTCCAGATCCTTGTCCTCTTCCTCTTCCTCTCTGATCTCTATTACTCTAATACTAGAAGCGATTGGAATCATTTCCTCTCTAACTCTAGCTTCTACTAGCCTCATCCTTCTTTTTCAAATCTTCATTTCATCCACCATATAACCATCCACTAGATCATCCACCATGACCTCTTTCATTTTGTCTGCTCTCAAACTTCTTGTTCAATTTTTCCTCTACTTTTAGGGAAAACTGGTATGCCTCTTCAATACTATTCATTCAAACCAGATTCAGCTCCTCCTAAATGCTCAACCTCAAACCATTAAGGTAACAAGAAACTTTCTCCTTATTAGCTTCTGCATGGCCTATTTTGATGAGGATTCGATAGAACTCCTCTGTATACTGATGAATAGATCTTCCTGCTTGCTTCAAACTTTGCATTTTCTTCAGTAGGTCAAGCTCATAATCAATATGAATGAACTGTCACTTCAATTTATCCACCATCCAATCTCATCTTGTGATTTTATCCTTTTGTCTTCAATTTCCCTTCATTGGATCTCCTGCCACCAGATCTTTGCATGACCCTTTAGTCTGGCCTTCACAAACTTGACCTGATTAGGATCCTCAATATCTTCATACTTGAAATATTCTTCACATTCATTGATCTAGTCAATCAACTCCTCTGGGTTAAGATTCCCTGAAAATGGAGGAACCTTGATCTTAGGTCTTTTCCTGACCTTGGAAATGGCTTAGAAAAGCCTTTCTTTTTCTTGATTCAAAACTTCAACTTCAACTTCTTGATCATCATTTCCTTCTTCGACTTCATCCTCACTTTCATCTCTGACATTAAGATTCATTCCTCTATGAATCTCTTCTTGCAATAGTCATACTTGTCTCTGGAGCTCTCTAAGCTCAGGTGTCACAACACCAGCTCTTCCACCATGTTCCCTTCATGGATGCATTTCCATGCTTATGACTAAAACCCTAACTCTGGTCCTGGTGCAAACTGTCTCATAGTTGGTGATTTGTTTACACAGAAACTCTAACCCACGGTTCTAGTGCAAACTATCTCATAGTCGACGATCTGTTTAGACACTTAGGAACTCCTGCTCTGATACCACTTGATGAAGGGTGCTCCCCTTAATACCACAAACACATAACAAAAATAGAGAAACAACAACAATTTGTAAGATCAGAAAATGGGCTTCATATTATCTCCACAAGTGTGGAGTTACAAGTTTCAGAATTACAATATCCAAAGCCACATGGGCATTCCCCTTACAATATTTTGTAGGACAAAGCCTCAAATCATTACCCAAATCTACCCCGAACTGCCCTAGACAACACTACAGGCCTTCTTTCTATAGGAAATTTCCACCGCCCAAGAAGGTTCTAAAAATTTAACTCTTCGGGTTGACCAAACTTTGAATTATTTTATTTTTCAATTTATTACATCAAATTTGGCTTAAAATAACTTTTGAAACCTGAACATAAATTTTGAAGGAAAATTGTTTCCTGCCATTTTAGGAGACCCAACTTCTGAAGACCATAAGTCATCACTAGTTGACTTGATTGAATATTACGACCCCATTTCAGAAAGGCCATGAAGCGCTCTATAGGCCTAATTCATGCAAGTGCCTATCACTCAATTTTTTGACCTCATCCAAGGCCTCTAAAGCCTTCAAAATGAAGTTTAAAGTTTCTGTACCTTGCTACCAATACCAAAAATCTTCAATATCTCCAAAGCTAGACTTAATCTGTCAATGAAACTTTACTGGTAGACTAATATGACTGAGATGAGCCTCCACATGTGAAATCAGAATATTCTAGGATTGTATAACCAACTTACTAAAAATAGCAAGTTTCCATAAATAGAATCTCTATACAAGATAGCCCTTATTGAAATGCAAAAACATAAATATTTTTGCGTGGTGCAAGTTTTCTCTAACACCTAGGATGCTCCTACATCAGAAGAGTATGTAGCAACAACAAACAATTGTAACCAAATAATTTGGATGAAACAAATGCTGAAGGATATTGGAGTAAAATTTGGTAAACCTGTTGTTATACATTGTGATAACACTAGCATAGTTAATATGTCTAAGAACCCTATGTTACATTCTAATACAAATCATATAGAGATAAAGTATCATGTAGTAAGAGAGAAAGTAGCAGAGAAAGAAGTTAGACTTGAGTACATAAGCACAAAGGAGAAGATTGTAGACATATTTACAAAACCTTTGTCGAAGGATACATTTGAGTATTGGAGAGGTATGCTTGGGGTTATGCCCTAGTCTACTTTGTAGAAGTGATGCAGTTTGTTGCATCCATCTAGTGGTATATGAGCCCTATCTTTCTTCTAGACTGGATGTTGGTACTTCCTCTATGGGGGAGTATGTGTATCTGAGCTGAGTCATGAGGACTCTAGTGAATATATTTTTCTGAACAGTGTCTTTTGACATTGAAGTTGTTGTTGACATAATGATGAAACATCTATCATTGATGTCAATGGGGGAGAAGTGTACATGAAAAACCATTTTTACCATTTGTTGGAGAGAACTGAACAGGAAAATGAAGAAAGATTTGATTCATGTTTAGAGGACTTGAAAGCATTTTGAGAGCAGTAGTGTTGCAATATTGGATTTATGAAACTTCAATGTTTTTTCATCTATGTTGCCATCAATGCCAATGGAGGAGATTGTTAGGAATGAATACTGAATATATCCTATGGGGGAGTATTAGAAGTCATTCTATAGTAGTTTTTATTTCATTCATGACTGTGATTGTCATTGATGTCAACACAGTGATCTACTGAAGATTAACAGAGAAGGAGATAGTGTTTGAATTAACGCATTTGGGATATTAAAGCTTAACCTATATGGAGTTGGGGAATTACTCTATGATGTGTTACACAATCATGGTTAAGAGCGCAGATAATAATTCATTTATTCATGGAAGTTATGAGCATTTCAGTGGAAGCACTATTCAGGTAGTGTTCCTGAGTAGTGGTTTGTGGAAATCGGATGATATCTCCTAATCAGGATGGAATTTGGTTATGCATAATTAGAGAGTAGCCAAAGAGATGTTGATAGTGCAAGATACAAGATCTCATGAGTGAAGAATTATAATTATTGGAAGCTGACAATTTTGTGTAATTTTGATGTAACGTGTGGAAACTTTTATTTTGTAAATTGTATGCTGACTCATTTGCAATTACTTAAGTGTGTTATAAAGGAAGGAATGTATTCATTGTTGTAATATGAAGTATGATGAATGTAAGTATTGTGAAAGTGAAATTGTGAAAGAGGATATGCAAAATAATGAGATCTGGTATTGAGATCTGAAGAAGGAGTTGGTGTGGTTTGGCACAGTTAGAGAAGGAATATTGGATTGTTGAGGTCAGTAATATTTTGGTATTATTCTATTGAGTAATACAAAGATCAGTTGGAGAGTGAGTTCAGTGAGCTTACACTAAAGCTATTTGGGCAGTGGATCCTTCAGTCTTCCATAACTCCTAACAGAGTTAGAATCTCTTAACAGGGATTCAAAATCTCCTAACAGGGATTCATATGTACTGAATGTATTTCATAAGACTCCTAAAAGATTCCATCCTTTCACAAGGAATATTCATATTAGTGCATCTTTTGTGGGCATCATTCCCACTGGGGTTTAGTCTTTGATCAAGAGGTTCCCTAGTTAAAATATGTTGTGTCATTGTGTTATTATGCATGTATATCTTTATATGGTTGTTGATTACATTGTTTACATGGTTAAAATCTATTGAAGTTGATAAAAGTTATATTTTTCTGATAACTGATTCACCCCCCCCCCCCCCCTCTTAGTTATCTTGGTGGACTTTACTTTCTAACAATTGGTATCAGAGCAGCAGATCCTTGAAGGAAAATTTAAATAGCTTAAGGAGATCCATGGTGAATTTCAGGAAAGAAAGTCCTAAGTTTGATGAAGTAAGTTTTGATAGTTGGAAAGAAAAGATGAAGACACATCTATTGTGTTTAGGACTAGGTTATTGGTTGATTACAAAGAATCAGAAGACTATCATTGATGAGGATAACATTAAAACGGGTACTAATGAGGAAAGAGATCTATTCATGTGTAAAATACTTGTCAGAGAAGTACTTTTGTCAGCCCTTTTGGAGAATGAGTATAGTTAGGTAAAATATTTGAAAACATCTCATGAAATTTGGTTAGCTTTACACTCTTCTTTTGAAGGTGATGAACATGCAATAAAGTCAGATTACATAATTGGATATGTGCATTTGAAGATATTAGAATGATGGAAGATGAATCTGTTAGAAGCTATATTGGTAGAATGTCAGAGATTGTTGCAGGTATAAAATCTTGTGGTGGAACAAAGACAGAGAAAGAAGTGATATGGAAAATTCTAAGCACAATGACTCCTACATTTAAATAGACAACACATATGATTGAACAAGTTATACCTTGTACTATGAACTTCACCAGAGAAACTCTTCTTGGAAGATTAGAAGTAGCGGAAATGAACCTGAGGTTATCAGGAGACTTACCTAGAATGGAAACAACATTTAGTGCACTTAGTGTTCACCCTACTTTGTCAAGAAGCATCAGTGTGAGAGGAGATTATGCTAGCAGGAGCAGATCTAGAAATGAAGAAGGAAAGAAAATTGAAGAAGGTATTGCCTTGCTTCTGAAAAGAGAACCAAAAGGTAAGACATTTTTTAAATGTTGGACTTCTCAAGAATATGGTCATTTTTAATCTAAATGTCCTAAGAGAGTTAAGGAGTATAGGAAGACCTTTAATCTAAGAAGATCTAAAGAATGTTACTATGCAAATGATGAAGAACTTGAAGCTATTTTGGAGAAATCTTTGAGTGAAAGTGATATTGAGAATAATGATGATATAGGATATATAGCTATTAAAGAACAAAACACTAAAACTAAAATTAAGCAAGAAAAAAATTTAGTTTCTCAAGTAGAAAATAAAGCTAATTGGATTATAGATAGTGGTTGTTCACATCATATGACTAGAGAGATGAAAAAGTTCATAAAGTTTAACAACTATGATGGGGGAGTTGTTAGAGATGGAAACAATGCACCCTGTTTGATTAAAGGTACAAGATCTATTACTCTTAATGGAAAGACTAATATTGATAATGTTTACTTTGTGGAAGGTTTGAAACATAATCTTTTGAGTGTTGGAAAGTTAGTTGATAAGAGATATCAAGTTTGGTTTATTGAGAAAACTTGTGTAATCAAAGAAAAAGATGGAAATTTGATTGGTACTAGATCTAGAACCAGAGGTAATGTATTTCAATTGAATCCTACTGAGATGACATGTTTTATTACTAAGATTGATGATAGTTGGTTATGGCACATAAGATTTAGTCATATAAACTTTGATAACATTGTGAAAGTGAGTACTACACTTATAGTAAAAGATTTGCCTAAAATTATGAAGCCTACTAACATGATTTGCAAAGAATGTGTGATGGCTAAATAGAAGAGAAGCTCATTTCCCAGAAAGAAGTTTACAATAGCATAGAAGTTGGAGATTGTTCATACTGACTTGAGCGGTCCTACAAGGACTAGAAGATTCTATGGAGAAAGGTATTTTATGATTCTTGTTGATGATTTTACAAGAATGATGTGGATTGCATTTCTTAATGAAAAATTTGAAGCACTTGATAAATTTAAGCTCATTAAGAATAAAGTTGAGAATGAATCTGGAATGAAGATTAAATGTTTGAGATCAGATAGAGGTGGAGAATTTACTTATAAAGAATTTAACATCTTTTGTGAAGTGAATGGTATAAGGAGATAGTTTTCAGCCCCTAGGACACTTGAACAAAATGGTATTGCAGAAAGGAGAAATAGATTAGTGACTAAAGCAACTAGAGCTATGTTATTTGAGAATGACTTAGCAAAGATATTTTGGAGAGAAGCAGTGAACACAATGGTGTATACAATGAAAAGAGTAAAAATCAAAGCAAATACAGAGAAGACACCCTATGAACTATGGTTTGCACATGCACCATCATTTATGTATTTTAGAATTTTTGGAATAAAATGTTATATTAAGAGAGATGATGACATTGGAAAGTTTGATCCTAGAAGTGATGAAGGTATATTTCTTGGATATTCATTGAAGAGAAAAGCTTATAGATGTGACAATAATACAACTAAGACTATTGTTGAGAGTGCAAATGTAAATGTTGATGAAAATTTCAAAATTCAGGAAAGAATGCTTGATTAAGAATTAGATGAATGAACTCATTGTAGACCTAACCCTGAGACTACTGAATTAGTTTATGAAACTAACAATGACTTGTTCAATGAAAGACATAGTAATATAATTGAAGAACTGACAGCTGAAGTTAGATCTGAGATAGTGACACCTAACATGAATCTATCAAGTAAATATCCTTATGAGGAGATTATTGGAAGCATAGATAGAGGAGTTCTGACATGAAATAAGGTACAAGAGCAGTTATGTTTGATTTCTCATATTGAACATAAATCTACTAGTGAAGCTTGTGAAGATGAACATTGGATTAAAGATATGAAAGAAGAACTAGATGAGATTGAAAAGAACAAGACATTGGAATTGGTCCCTAGACCTAAAGATAACAATGTTATTGGAACAAAATGGGTATTAAGAAACAAGATGAATGAACAAGGAGAAGTAGTAAGGAACAAAGAAAGATTGGTATGTAAAGGATACTCATAGCAAGAAGGAATTGACTATGAAAAAACTTTTGCACCAGTAGGAAGAATTGAAGGAGTAAGAATGTTTTTAGCTTATGCAGCTTTTAAGAAATTCAAGGTATATCAGATGGATGTGAAGTAAGCATTTTTGAATGGTGAATTAGAAGTCTACATTGAGCAGTCTGAAGGTTTTCCTTTAATAGATGAAGGAGATATGGCATGTAAACTGAAGAAAGCTTTATATGGAGTGAAGCAAGCACCTACAACTCGGTATGTGAGATTGGATAAGTATTTATTAATGTTAGGATTTACAAAAGGCACAACTAATAGCAACCTATACAAAAAGGAAATTGAAAATGGTTTATTGGTTTTTTTTTTTGTTGATGATATTATCTTTGGAGGAGAAGATGAAGCTAGTGATAAGGTTGTAGATGAATGAATAATGAATTTGAAATGAGTATGATTGGTGAGATGAAATACTTTTTAGGATTGCAAATAACATAGAAAAGTGATGGTATCTTTCTAAGTTAGACAAAGTACTTGAATGATTTATCGAAGAGATTTGGAATGGATAACTATAAACCAATTGGAACACCTATGGTAACTAGACATAAGTTATCTAGCATAGATGAGACTCCTACAGTGGAACAAAAGAAGTATAGATCTATGATTGGATGATTGTACTATTTGACTCATACAAGACCTAATATGGCACATTCAGTCAGAATTGTAGCATGATTTCAAGTTGAACCCAGAGAATCACATTATACAATAGTAAAGAGGATACTAAGGTACTTAAGAGGCAGAATTGAGTATGGATTGTGGTATGAAAAATTTGATAATTTTACCCTATGTGCATATAGAAATATTGATTGGGGAGGTAGTGTTGATGACAAAAAGAGCACTAGTGGAGGAGTATTTTTCCTTGGAGGAAGATTGGTTTCTTGTCTAAGCAAGAAGAAGAATTGTAGTTCACAGAGCATAGTAGAATCAGAGTAAGTAGTAGCAACAAATAATTGTAACCAGATAATTTGGATGAAACACACTTTGAAGGATATTGGAGTAAAATTTGTTGAACCTGTCATTATACATTGTGATAACACTATCACAGTTAGTATGTCTAATAACCATGTGTTACATTCTAAGACAAAGCATGTATAGATAAAGTATCATGTACTAAGAGAGAAAGTAGTAGAGAAAGAAGTCAGACTTGAATACATAAGCACAAAGGAGAAGATTGCAAACATATTTACAAAACCTTTGCCGAAGGATACATTTGAGTATCTGAGAGGTATGCTTGGGGTTATGCCCCAACCTACTTTTGAGAAGTGATATAGTTTTTTGCATCCATCCAGTGGTATATGAGCCCTATCTTTCTTCTAGACTAGATGTTGGTACTTCCTCTATGGGGGAGTATGTGTATCTGAGTTGAGTCATGAGGACTCTAATGAATGTATTTTTTTGAACAATGTCTTTTGACATTGAAGTTGTTGTTGACATAATGATGAAATGTCTATCATTGATGTCAATGGGGAAGAAGTGTACATGAAAAACTATTTGTACCATTTTTTGGATAGAACTGAATATTAAAACAAAGCAAGATTTGATTGATGAAGAGGGCTTGAAAGAATTTTTAGAGGAGCAATGTTGCAGTGTTGGATTTATGGAACTTAGATGTTTTTTCATATATGTTGCCACCAATGATATTGGGGGATATTGTTAGGAATGAATGCTAAATATATCCTATGAGGGAGTATTAGTATCCATTTTGTAGTAGTTGTCATTGCATTCATGACTATGATTGTCATTAGTGTCAACACAGTTATCTCCTGAAGATTAGCTGAGAACCAAATAGTGTTTGAGTTAGCGCACTTGGGATATTGAAGATGAAGCTATGTGGAGTTAGGAAATTACTCTATGATGTGTTATAAGATTATGGTTAAGATCACATACAATAATTCATTTATTCATGGAAGTTATGAGCATTTCAGTGGAAGTAGTATTCAGGAAGTGTTCCTGAGTAGCAGTTTGTGGAAATCAAATGATATCTCCTAATTGGGATGGAATATGGTTATGCGCAGTTAGAGAGTAGTTGAAGACATGTTTAGAGTGATGTGGATGACATCGCAAGATCATAGGTCTCATGAGTGAAGAATTATATTGATTGGAAGCTGACAGTTTTGTGTAATTTTGATGTAATGTGTGGAAACTTTTATCTTGTAAATTGTATGTCGATTCATTTGTAATTACTTGAGTGTGGTATAAATGAAGAAATGTATTCCTTGTTTTAATATGAAGTGTGATGAATGTAATTATTACGAAAGAGGATATGTGAAATACTGACATCTGGTATTGAGATCTGAAGGAGTTGGTACGGTTTAGCTTAGTCAGAGGAGTATTGGATTGTTGAGATCAGTAATATTTTTTTATTATTCTATTGAGTAATACAAAGATCACTTGGATAGTGAGTTTAGTGATCTTACCCTGAAGCTGTTTGGGCAGTGGGTCCTTCTATCTTCGATAACTCCTAACAGAGTTACAATCTTTTAACATGGATTCAAAATCTCCTAATAGGGATTCATATTTACTGAATGTATTTCATAAGACTCCTAATAGATTCCATCCTTTCACAAGGAATATTCATATTAGTGCATCTTTTGTGGGCATCATT
Source organism: Chamaecyparis obtusa (assembly GCA_027943335.1). NCBI lineage: Eukaryota > Viridiplantae > Streptophyta > Pinopsida > Cupressales > Cupressaceae > Chamaecyparis > Chamaecyparis obtusa. The sequence continues at coordinate 551,519 of BSBK01007336.1, read as the reverse complement.
CCTAGCGTGGTTTAGTCTTTGATCAAGATGTTCCCTAGTAAACATATCTTGTGTCATTGTGTTATTATGCATGTATATCTTTATATGGATGTTGATTACATTTCTTACATGGTTAAAATCTATTGAAGTTGATAAAATTTATATTTTTTTGATAACTAATTCACCCCCCCCCCCCCTCTTAGTTATCTTGGTGGACTTTACTTTCTAACAAAAATATCTTAACTGAGTTAACTTAACAATCTTATGTACTACCCTATAACATTATGGTGTAGGAGAATCCTTAATTTTGGTTTGTATTGTAAACCTTTTGGCATGTTAATTTTTCCTAAGGTCATGTTGACCAATTCTTGGAATCTACTTAGGATTTGAGGTCCTTCTAGGTCCTTAGGTCTAGGTAGAAGGTTAAAGTCTTTTTGTACTTCTCTTACCAATGATGTAATATGATGTCAGGTTGATTTCATGATGTTTTGAGCACCAGAAATGAGTTTTTGAGTCTAGATATGCTCTATGATTCCATAGAAGCTTCCCAAGTGCATTTGGGAGTAGGATTGAAAAAGTTGTCATGTTTGTTGTAAAAGTTGTCTAGCAACTTTTGCAACTTTTTGAAAATTTGCTCAGTGTATTAAGCATTAAGACCTTAATCAGTTCTTAATTTCTCTAAACCTCTCCTAATCCTAACCTAAGGCTATATAAGAAACTCTTGGCTCAAATTGTGAGGTTGGAAGGAGTATTGTATAGCAAGTTAATTCTAGAAGTGTGCACAATTTTGGCTTTGGATTATATGTATGATCAGTGAATCAATGGAAGGAATTTTGAGTTAGATCTAGACTCATGGTTAATGTTAAATTTTAGTGTGTGGATCTATATTCATTTTCTTCAATTAGATTAGGACTTACTTTTCATTTACTGGTTTCTTTTTAATTCTTCAATAAGTGTTTGTTCACTGGTTTCTATCGAGAGAGCTGAGAACATGAGGGTCTAGCTCACTATCACACTGTCTAATAAATACAGCCTTTTGGGGATAGTGAGTAGACTCCATGTATGTAACATATCAGGAATGAGGGGCCTTTTTGTGCATGCAAAGGATTTTTATAGTCTAGCCCTAGGTGAGCCATTGTGAGCCCAGCTAGGAAGGACTAAGCAGAGAAGAGGAATAACTTGTAGAGGAGATATGGAAAGTGTGAATTAGGAGTTGGAGGTATTGGATATGTTCATTTCCAAGATCTTGATTCTAGGAGATGAAGTGATCAGTCCATTTGATCACCTGAATATTGAAGACACTTCATGCAATCAGAGATAGGCCTAAAACCTACCAAAAGTACCTATATTTGGTCAGGGGATTGTATGGTATCAGAGGCACCTAAAACCTCCAAAATACTTGAGACATTGCCTCATGTTATGATAATCCATAATTTATTTGTAGGGTCATTTTGAGATAATTAGGTGGAAAGCCCTATTTTCTCAGAGAGGAGGCCTAATTTGGTGTCTTCCTTGTAGCCCTAATTTACAAAGGAAGTATGAGATTAGTAGAGAGGATTGATGAAGTGATGGTTGAAACATGTTTAAAAACATCATTTAAGAAATTTTCCAACACCTCCTAACCTCTGCAAGTTTCCAAGTTCATTTGGAGGTGTTACACCATTATCCTAGCTTAAGGGCCACTATGTGTATGGAAGTGCTAAATGCCAAGATTGTGTGATTGTATTGGTTGATCAGTGTTGGTAGTCTAATAGGGGTATAGGAATAGGGGATTGAGCCACCATAGGAATCCTATAGGTTATTGGTGTCAGTGGATACACCTGAGGGTCAAGAAGTGAACCCTATAGCAAGGGCTTGTGACTAGATCTTCCTAACCTCCCTATTAGATTGGTATTAGAGCCCCAAAAGTTTTTGGGATTGAATAGTGCATATGATATTGTGAATCTAGTGGGTCTTCAATCATGGTGACCAATGTGGAGTTAGCCAAGAAAGTTGAGGACCAAGAATTAGATAATAGGATGTTAATGGAAAAGATAGCCCAATTAGAACAAATACTAGATGAAGTACAATTGAAGGTTGAAGAAGTCAATGAAAAACTAGATTTGAGAGAGGCAAAGGAGAAGGATATCCTTGAGGAGGAAAAAAATCTAGAACCAAACCCTATATTTCTTGAAGAGCCACTCTTAAAAGCATTAAAAGCCATGAATGGGGAAGCTTTAGAGGGAATACCATTGTTAATTGGTAAGATGGAGACAGATCTAGTCATGGACGGGATAGAGGGAATGGAAAATAACTTTGAGTGTGATGGACTCAGTGAGGCACAAAAGGTAAGAGTGGCCAAATCTAGACTTAGAGGCTCTGCCTTGACATGGTGGAAATTTGTTTAAACTGAGTGAGAGATAAGGAGGGAAAGAATCCAATTTTATCTTGGAAGGGCATGGTGAGTAAGATCAGAGAAGCCTACATGTCAGATGATTATGAGATCCAATTACATAAAAATAGATATATTTTGAGGCAAAAGGATCTAGATGTGAGTTCCTATAAAGAGGAATTCTAAAAGCTTTGCATAAGATCCACTGTGGTAGAAGATGAGAGTGTGAAGGCAGCTAGATATTTGAATGGCTTGAAGTGGATCACTCAAGAGGAGATGATTATTCTCAGTCCCAAGATAGTGCACCAATGTTACCAATTGGTTGTCAAAATTGAAGACAAGAGTAGAAGGAAGCAAGACCAAACCTCCAAGAGTAGAGGTAGAGGAAGGGATCAAAGAGGACATAGAGGAAGCTATCAAGGTAGAGGGACTAAACATAGACATCCAGGAGAATCCAAGCCAAAAGAACATGGTGGGGAGTCATCTTCTAGAGGGATTTTTTTCAGAGGAAGAGGCAACCAAGGAAGCTCCAATAGAGGTAGAAGTGTAGGCAGGAGCAGTTCCTATTTTACTAGCATGAAGTACTACTATTGTGGGAAATTGGGACATCTAGCTTATAGGTTCCTAGATAAACCATCTTCTTCAAATGCAAAGAAGAGAGTGGCATACACCCAAGAAGACACTTCAAGTGTCAAATCACCAGAAGTTAGTCATATTGAATCATAGATTGGTGAGAATATATTATTTAGGAGGGTTCTCATTAGGTAGCCAAAAAAGGAAGAACCAAGGTAGAGAAGAGAACTCTTTAGAGTGAAATTTAAGGTCATGGGAAAGGTGTGTAAGGTGATTGTTTACTCTGGTTCAATAGACAATATCATAGAAAAAGAGGCAGTGAATAAACTTAATCTCCCCAAGGTACCTCACACCAATCCCTACAAAGTGACATGGCTAAACAAAGGGAGAAGTGTTGTAGTCAATGAGTAAGCATAGATTGAGTTTTCTATTGGGGGATACAAAGATAAGTTATTATGTGGTGTGTTACCTATGGATGTATGCCATCTATTTCTAGGAAGGCCATGACAATTTGATAGAGAAGCCATCTACAATGGTAAGGATAATATAGTCACCTTCAAGAAGGATGGGAAAACTTTCAAACTTCAATCTTTTCTAGAGGAAGAGAGGGAGAAGTCCAAGAATCCTAGTCTACTATTGAGTAGTGGGAAGGGGATGATAAGTGGACTCCAAGAAAAGGACAGTGCAGGATATGCCATAGCAATAAAGCTAAAGGAAGACAAGAAGCCCATTCAAGTACCACTACCAAAGGAGATCTAGGAGATACTTGGAAAGTACAATGATATTGTGAGTGATGAAGAACATAAAACCCTACCACCTAAGAGGTCCATAAGTCATCAAATTGACTTCATTATAGGAGCCTCATTTCCAAATAAGGTAGCATACAAGCTTACACCAGAGTAGAACCTAGAGGTGGCTAGACAAGTCTAAGAGTGGCTTGATGAAGGACTCATTAAGAAGAGAATCATTCCATGTGCAGTACCAATGGTCTTAGCATCTAAGAAATTTGGAAAATGGAGGCTTTGTACTAATTCAAGGAACATTAACTAGATAACAATCAGGTATAGCTTCCCCATACCAAGGATTGAGGATTTGATGGATTGTTTGGGAGGAGAAAAATTCTTCACCAAGATAGATCTCAAGAGTGGCTATGATCATATTAGAATTAAGGATGGAGATGAGTGGAAGAAAACCTTTAATACTACTGAGGAGTTATATGAGTAGCTTGTAATGCCATTTGGCCTTACTAATGCCCCTATCACATTCATGAGGTTGATGAATGAAGTGCTAAAAGACCACATAGGAATATTTGTGGTAGTATATCTTGATGATATACTTATCATAAACAAGAAAAAAGAGGAACACTTGGCACATTTAGAGACTTTACTCAAGAGGATGCATGAGGAGCAATTAGAAATCAATCTAGAGAAATGTGATTTTCTCAAGAAAGGGTTGGTTTTTTTGGGTTTTGTGGTATCCAAAGGTCAAATCAAAATGGACCCAAGAAAGGTGGAAGTAATAAAAAATTGGCATACAAAAACCACAAGGAAAGAATTAAGAAGCTTCCATGGTCTTGCCAAATTTTATAGGAAGTTCATAAGGAAATTTAGTGGCATATGTGCACCAGTCCTAGATACCATAAAGTGTGGAGTGAATACTAAGTTCAGATGGACATCAAAATCCAACAAGGCATTTGAGGAGTTGAAGCAGCAAGTAGCAACATAACCCATCATCCTACTACCTAGCTTTGATAAACTATTCACCTTGGAGTGTGATGCAAGTGGCACAATAGTTGGACCTAAGTGTTGATCCAAGAAGGCAAGCCCATAGCCTTTTTCAGTGAGAATATTAATGAAGCTAAGAAGTATTTAGCATATGACTTGGAGCTATATGCATTAGTCCAGTCACTTAGGAAGTGGAGGCACTACCTCCTTCCTAAATAATTTTTAGTGTTTATTGATAACCAGGCACTTAGCTACATAAAAACACAAGATAAGTTGAGCAATAGGCACTTGAAATGGATGGAATACCTACAAGCCTTCACCTTCACTATCAAACACAAGAAGGGACATTTGAACAAGATAGTTGATGAACTAAGTAGGAGATTGTTGATAGTGCAAGAGATTCAATTGTAAAGCATTGGCATTGGGAGTTTCAAAGAGCTCTATGGTGAGGATGAAGACTTCTCCGAAGCATACAAGGTATGTTCTAAATTTGAAAACCATTTTCACAGTTCATTCTCTAAATACACTTTACAAAGTGTGCTATTATTCAAAGGGAATCAACTATGTGTTCCCAAAGGCTCAATGAGAGAGAATCCCATCCAAGTGAAGCCCAATGGGAGTTTGAGTTGACATTTTGGTATCAACAAGACAGTGGAGTTGTTACAGAGATTTTACTATTAGCCCAAGTTCCCAAGGGATGTTAGAAGGTATGTGGATCAATGTGTGGTGTGTATGAAAGAAAAAGGGGAGCCAGCAATGCAGGTTTGTATCAACCTTTTTCCATTCCAAATAGGCCATGGGAGTGCATAAGCATGGATTTTGTGGTAGATTTCCCTAAAACCAAAATAGGGCTAGATAGTGTCTATGTAGTGGTGGATAGATTTAGTAAAATGATTCATTTTATCCCTTGTAGGACCACCCATGATGCAAGCTACATAGCTCATCTTTTTTCTCAAATAAATTGTAAGGATACATGGTTTTCCTTTGAGCATTATGTTTGAGAGGGATGTACAGTTCATGAGTCACGTTTTGAAGACTCTATGGAGGAGACTAGGAAAAAACCTATATTTGGGGTCATCTTACCATCCCCAAATAGATAGGCATGTTAAGTTTTTCCTAGGGTCATGTTGACCAAGTCTTAGAATCCACTTGGGATTTGAGGTCCTTCTAGGTCCTTAGGTCTAGGTAGAAGGTTAAAGTATTTTAGTCCTTCTATTAGCAATGATGTAATATGATGTTAGGTTGATGTCCTGAGCTTTTGAGAATCAAAAATGATTTTTTGAGCCTAGATGTGCTCTAGGACTCCATGGAAGCTTCCCAAATCTATTTGGGAGTAAGATTGAAAATGTTTTTATGTTTGTTGTAAAAGTTGCCTAGCAACTTTTGCAACTTTTGAAAAGTTGCTCAGTTTATTAATCCTTAAGACCTTAATCAGTTCTTAAGTGATCTAAACCTCTCCTAAGCCTAACCTAAGGATATATAAGAAACCCTTGGATCAAACCCCAAGGTTGGAAGGAGTACTATATGACAGGTTAATTCTAGAAGTGTGCATAGTTTTGGCTTTGGATTATATTTGTATGATCAATGAATTAGTGGAAGGAATGTTGAGTTAGGTCTAGATTGATGATTAATGTTTGATGTTAGTGTGTGGATCTATATTGATTTTTTGTAATTAGATTAGGACTTAATTTTTATTTATTGGTTTCTTTTTAATTCTTCAATAAGTCTTTGTCCACTAGTTTCTACTGGGAGAGCTAAGAACATGAGGGTCTAGCTCACTATCCCACCATCCAATTTATATAGCCTTTTGGGGATAGTTAGTAGACTCCATGTATGTAACATATATGGAATGAGGTACCCTGGTGTGCATGCAAAGGATTTTTACAATCCAGCCCTAGGCGACCCATGGTGAGTCCGACTAGGAAGGGCCGAGAAGAGAAGAGGAATAACTTGTAGAGGAGATATGGAAAGTGTGAATTAGGAGTTGGAGGTCTTGGATATGCTCATTTCCAAGACTTGGATGGAAGGAGAGGAAGTGATCAATCCATTTGATCACCTAAAGATTGAAGACACTTCATGCAATTAGAGATAGGCCTAAAACCTACCAAAAGTACCTATATTTGGTCAGGGGATTGTATGGATTGGGAGGGACCTAAAATGTCAAAAATTATTTAGAAATTGCCTTGTGTTGTGAGAATCCATTATTTATTTGTAGCCATAAATTACAAAGGAAGTATGAGATTAGTAGAGAGGATTGATCAAATGAAGGTTAAAACATGTTTAAAAACATCATTTAAGACACTTTCCAAAACCTTTTAACCTCTGCAAGTTCCCAAGTTCATTTGGAGTTGTTACACCCTTATCCTAGCTTAAGGATCACTATGTGTATGAAAGTGCTAAGTGTCAAGAATGTGTGATTGTATTGGTTGATCAGTGTTGGTAGTTTGATTTGGGTATAGGACTAGGGAATTGAGTCACCATAGCCATCCTACAGGTTATTGGTGTTAGTGGATATACTCGAGGGTCACTAGGTGAACCCTAGAGCAAGGGCTTGTGACTAGCTCTTCCCAACCTCCCTATCACATTCATTGAATGTAAAGTGTTATCTTGTTGACCCCATAGTATATGTTGGTCAAACATTAATTGTTACTGATAAATCCTCTAACCAAGTCACACCTAACAGTGTGCATTATAAAGTTTAACAAGGTTGGCTCTTCATCGTGCTCACTTCAAGAGAGTGAATTATTTTTTATTATTGATCCCAGGTGGTTTTTCCCTTAGTAGGGTTTCCATGTTAAATCATTTTTTTATGTGTTATTTTTATGATTATTTTTCTATCATACTTGACATACTACATAGTTGATTTAGTGGGTAATCACAGTTGGATAATTACTGCTAATCAGTAAACTAGATAGACAAACTAATATCTTATGTTACAAAGCTGCATAATTTGTTGGAATTATTTTATAAGGTACATATTTTTTTTTGGGACTATAGGATAACTGATATAACTAAATCACCCCCCCCCCCCCTCCCCCTCAGTTATTCTAACAAATTCATATTTAAACCTAGATGAAAAATGGATGACCTATTAGAGAATGTCATATTTGGAAGAAATTCAGTGAGAAGAATGAATTAGTAAGAACTAAAGACTTAGTTAGTTAAAAAATAGGATTTGACTATCAAAGGTGATAAATCTGAGTCTCTCCAAAATATTTACAACAATATCATCATTGTGCCTTATTTAAAAAATAGATGCCGAAGCATCTAGATGATGACCATCCAAATACTGTTATGATCTCTAATTGAACAAGTAGATAAAAGACAAGGAATGTTTCACTCTATCCTAAGGTTCATATATTTGGAGTCAATATATTTGTCACTACCATAGAAATTCTATTGCCAATCATAGACACCAGAACATTATTTCCCTATAACTGCATTGAAACAATCCACAAATAGAAAACAAAGAAAACTCTACTATGATCCAACTAGGCCACTCTCATCACTCAATGGTATCCTTGAGGAGTATAGGAACAAAATCGTGAAAGATAAATTGATAATTGGCTAGCATGACTGACTTGAGTTTATCCATCACTATATAAGACATTTATTTGTTTGATTGATTTGGCTGATGAGATATCATAGGTTTGAGTTTTGAAAAGATAAGCATTCTGATTTCATTTCCAATTTAAGAAGTTTATTGTTTTGATTTTAAATTTGATGTTTGATGTCACTTTCTATTTGTTATTACATAGATGTTTTTATTGAAATAATTTTTTATATGTTTTGATGTTTTTTAAAATTTTCTTTATGACGTTTTATGAATTTTAAGATTATTTTCAAGATATTTTTTTTAGTTTTTTAGATTTATTCAAGATATTTTTTAATTTTTAGATTTTTTTAGCACATGTTTATTTTTAGATTTCTCCAAGACTTTATTTGAATTTTTAGGAATTTTTAAGGACATTTATCTTTTTTTGAATTTTTCTAAGACTTTTTAAATCATTAATTTAAATGAAAGGAAAATGATAGGATTTATTCTTAAACATAACATATTTATTCTCCCCAATATCTAGCAAGACATGAAACATTATGAATGGATGAATGTGTTAGGAATGAATGTTAAATATGTCTGATGGGGGAGTATTCAGAGTTATACTATAGCAGATGTATGTTTCATTCATGACTATGTTAGTCATTGATGTCAACACTTTGATCTACTAGAGATTAGCAGAGAAGCAGACAAGATTTATAGTATTAGCACACATGGAGAATTGCAGATCAAGCTATGTGGAGTTGAGGACTTGTTCTATATTGTGTCCTAATATTATGGTTAAGAGAAGATACAAAAATTTAATTATTCGTGATAGTTATGTGTAATTTAGTGGCAATAGTATTCAGATAGTGTTCTTGAGAAGCAGCTTGTGCTAACTAGATTATATCTCCTAGTTGGGATAGAGTCTGGACATGCAAAGTTGTACAAAGGTTAATGATACTTTGGAGGTGACCTGGATGAGACAACATAGTCAGAGGTCACATGTGTGAAGAATTATTTAGTTTTGAAGCTGATAGTTTTATGTGGTTATGAAATATTATGTAATGTGTAATGATTTATATTTTGTAAATGGTTAAGCCTAGTTGGCTGACTCTATTGTAAATTATTTGAGTGTGGTATAAAGGAAGGATTTTTTTCCTTGATTATAATATGTATAGTATAGAAGAGAGATATGATAATATTTATTTTGTAAAAGGATATGCGAAATAAGAAGGTATGGTATTGAGATCTGGTGAAGCGATTGGTGCAGTTTTGGCATAGTCAAAGGAGTGAAGATAAGTTGCTAAGATCAGTGATTATTGGTATTATTAAATGTTCAGATAATACATAGATCAGTTGCATAGTGAGTTCGGTGATCTTTCCCTTGAAGTTGTTTGGATAGTGGGTCCTTTTACATTCCATAACTCTTAAACGGGTTAGAATCTTTTAATAGGCATTCAAAGTCTCCAAATAGGTACTGATATGTACTGAATGTATTTCATAAGGCTCCTAATAGAGTCCATCCTTTCACAAGGAATTATCATATTAGTACATCTTTTGTGGGTACCATCCACACCGGGGTTTACTCTCTGATCAAGAGGTTCCCTAGTCAACATATCTTGTGTCATTGTGTACGTTTATCTTTCTATGGTTACTTTTTATATTGGTTACATGGTTGAAATATGATAATGATATTATTGTAGACACCTAAAAATCCTTTAGAAAATAAAGTATTTTTATTTTCTGAAAAATCCCTAATAACATCATCATTTAATAGTTAATTATTTATTTAATTAATTAATTTATTTTTATGTCATTAAATCCCTTTATCTTAATTAAAAACATTTAATTAAGAAATCCCTTCCAAAAAAGTTTAAATCTTATTTAAATATTATCTCCTTATTTATTAATTATTTTAATTAATAAATTAACCAAAAATCCCAAAATAAATTATTTATTTATTTTTTGACCAAAAGTTGGCCAATTTCCTTAAGACCACTAACCTCTTCTAGAATCTTCTAATCCTTCTTTAATTTCAATTAAAGGCTAATCCCATCATTTCCTAACCCTAATCCCAACTCAAAATATTTAATTAAGATTAAATATTTAATCCTTATGTTTATTAAATTCATTTTAATAAATATTCTCAAAGCTAAACCATGGAAATAAATAAAGACTTATTTATTTCCTAAATTCCTTTTATCCTAAGGAAATTCTAGACTCTTCTAGAAAGTCCTAATCCTAATCTTAATCCCTTCCCTAACCTTGTCACATTCCCTAACCAAGGTTAGCCAACTCCTAAGCTTGACCCAAAGTCAACAAAATTCTAAAAACTTCTCTTACATGCATTAAATGCATTTAAGGCCTCCTTATCCCTCTTACATGCATTTATGATGCATTTAAGAAGCCCTTCACCCCTTTCTTACACCCTTTGACCTTAGGCACATTTCCCAAATTATGCACATTCCTCCCATCTTTCAACCCAATGCCCTTGTGACACTTGTCACAAGGAGGTGGCCCTGAACTAGCACAATCTATGTGCTTCCCTTTGAATGAATCTTGGCCTCTCTTAAGGATTTTGATCCTGGCCACTCATTCCTCCTTCCCAATTCCTATAAATGCTCCTCCTTCCAAGAGCAAATCCATTATTCATCTTTCATTTCAAGCATTGTTATCATGCCCATTTAGCTCTAGACTTAGCATAATCATCCTAATTTAACTTACTTTCAAGAATTTTAGCTCATCATAGCTTAGTAATAATGGATTAACATAGTTTATTTTCCTTGTTTTGCATAGCATATAACATCTACTTTAAGCTTAAAAATCTACTTAATCATTCTTAGTTGCATAATCTTGAGCCTCTTGAAGCCTTAGGGGAAAATCAGGTGTTCTATACCTATTTTTGTGTCTTTTTTGAGGTTTTTATGAGTCTTAAATCATCTTATAATGCATTAGAGTATGCTCCAAGTTCTTAGAGAGCACACCCACATCCCCTTAAGCAAGAGCAAATCAAACAGTGCTTGGGTGCACCTGTTTTTAGCTCAATCTGAGGTGGCTTAGATTAGATGTTTTTGTTTTGGATTGATATAATGCTAGATTAGAATCTAATGTTTTCTTGTTTGAGCCTTTCAAAATAGATCCAGATAGCCTAGTCTACATTCTGGCACACTCGATGGGACCCCTATCCTGATCAACTACTTCAAAATCAACACTTCTTGGCTATTTTTTCTCAAAATTTCTTCAAAAATCCAGCCTTTAACCTTTAGTCTGGGTCCAAAATTGTGCATTTTTGGTCTACAATTGCGCTTTTATAATTTTTTTTGAAAATCTCTGCATTTATGCTTAAAAGCTATGCATTTGTTAATTAAACTGCGCATTTGTCCTGATTTGATGTGCATTTGTCATGCTTTGCTACGCATTTGTCATGATTTGCTACGCATATGTCAAACAAAGCTGCACATATGTATTTTGTAAAAAACTTGCATTTTAAAATCATTTTGGCACAATAGGTGTAGTTGCACATACATGCTATGTTGTTGCGCATATGTGCAAAATTGGAAAAGTGTGCATTCATCACATATTCTTGCGCATTTGTTCTCTGTAACTGCGCATTTATTCCAGAAAGAGGTAATCTGATGTTTTTAAAAGTTTTTGAACTTTAATTTTTCTTATAGGATCTAAACTCTGTGTTTTGCAGGTACTTCTTGGAGGAAAAGGAAATCACCAAAATGATAAAGCCTTAAGGCTCATGAACCTTCTTGCATGTTTAGGAACCTCAAACTTTCATTTGGTTGGCTTAAAATAAACTTCAATGCATTCTTGAATGTCTTTCAAGTTTCATGCATCAAAGCTAAATTAGGAACTTGTCTTCTTAATCAAAGAAAATGGTCAAAACAAGTCTTGAATGAAACTAAAAAGTAATAAAGATAAGTCCTAAGAGTCATTGTCAATTTGAAAAACAAACATACTCTTGAATGCACTAAAAGAAACGAACATCTCTATTCCTTCTTTTGTTTCAATTCAAAGCAAGCACACAATCAAATCTTGAATGCCTTAAAGGATCAAAACAAAGCACTTCAAAGTTCTTAGTCAACATGATAATCCAATCTTGAATGCCCAAAATCAAAGGAAATGCAAACGCTCGAAAGTCTTTTGGAAAAAGAACAAATCAAAGCCTAAACACTTGTGTCTTCAAATTTCAAAGTTCAAATCACACTTAATTCAAATTTGGAAAAAGAACTCTTTTTGGTGTGCATCTAGGAGCTTTCATATTCTTGTAAAATCCTTGTTAAAGTAAGCAACGTAGAACATTTGAACTTGGACAAGTTCAAATTGTTCCACTTTTAGCGAGGCCTGTCTAGGGAGAAGCGCTTCCTCCTTAGAGAATGACCTCAAACTGGTATCCTCCCCGGTTGGTATATAAATAAAGTGAAGGCAAAAAGTACTCACTTATATCTCCTAATCGCTGGGTGGTCATGCCAAACACAGTGATTGGGGATGGTAAATATTCCTCTCCCCCAGCATTATTGGCTAGGCTCTTAAGTGAGTCACGGGCGGTCAGCATAACCGAGTATGGAGACTCCACGAAACTATTAGAAACTTGATAAAATAGAGGCTACCCTATCTACATCCAAAAGTATCAAAATCCTTGTGCAAGGACTGATTCCAAGGGGTTTATTGGGTCACCTCAAGATTACTCACCATTTGTATTCCCTTCTAGGGGGTACCAAGCTATGGGCAAGTGATTTTGATACTCACCTTCCTTAGGTAGATCTGCTTGAAGTGCTTGACAGTAAAATACTTTGTGAAAACATTGTTGGAACATACACTTTCAAAGCTTTATCAGAGTTAGTCATCCTACTTGTATCCCACAAGGTTGCTTTGTCCCTTGTGGAGATTGCTTTTCCAAAAGTCTTTTTTATCTATCCTTTGCCATTGGAAAACATTGAAACCAACCTACAAACTTGATACTCAGAAAGTCTTGCAGAAATTAGATATCCAAGAAGCCTTTGTCTCAAACCAAACTTATCAAGATTTTCCCAGAGATATGCCCAATTTGATCAAACATCCAAAAGCCAAGTTGCCCAAATCCAAAGATTATCAAGAAAAGAAAGTTACAGAAAGAAACCTCAAGAGCCATCAATCCTCTATCCAAGCAACAAGCAGAAGAAAAATATCAAGAAAAGCTTGATAATATTGGCTATAATGCAAGAGTCAAACAGTTTGCCTACCGATTCCGAGTAAACCATCGCTACATCAACCTTGAAAGAGAAGATTAGCTAGATCCATCACATGTCCTATTCTACCTTCAGATCTCACAATCTTATCTTGGTAGTTCTTCATCCTAGTCTCATCCTAGTTTCATCCCTGCATCATCACCAAACCTTAGTTGCATCCTAGAGTCCTTAGTTGCATACACCATCATCCTCCTAGCAGCATCATAGATCATCCATCCTAGTTACATCTGCATCATTCTTTTAGAAAGAACATTGTTCCATCATCCTTCACCATCTTTCCATCAACAATCCACCATCAAAATCCCATATCCTTCATCCAAACCCAACATCCGTCATCCAAATCAGAACCCACCATCTTTTGCACCAAATCCAAAGATCCAAATCCACAAGTACTTAGTGTTCAGAACCTTTGAGTTATTTTCATTCCCTATCCTAAATAAAAAATCATCCCCTTTTTGACAAAGCATTGTCTAAAGGAAATCCAACTTGTCCTTGCACAGCCTCATCATCTTGAGCAAGAGATTGGCTTGCATTGATAAAAATTTAGTTAATCGAAGATCATTAGTCTATCCTAGGCTGGCCAAATCCTATCACTAATCCTCCATCAGAAAAAATAGCAGCTCATTGTTGACACTTAGTAATCTTCCACCAGCATCCCACCAATCCCCCACCCAATCTTGACCCAAATCAGAGCATCCCACCAAGCCTCCATCATCACCGAGCATTTCACCAATCTTCCACCCTCCTTGATCCAAATCCAAGCATCCTACCAATCCTTGCATTGAATTCTAAAAAAGTTTCATCATCCTTAGAAGTTTCTTAGCTTGCATCCATCATTCTTTAGAATCTTTAGGAAACATCTTGCATCCATCTAGCATCTGCATCTCCATGCCTATCGAGACAAGATCCGGATCTAGGAAGCAACATGAATCCCTATCCAATCACCAGCTCATCTAATCCCAACATTTTTACTAGTGCAATGGTAGCCTATGATCCTGAAATACAAACTGGAAATACATGGGATGATCCCAAAATCCCCTCAGCTCCTCTGGCAATAGAAACATTTGTGAATCATCCAGAGAATCCACTAGTAGTCAATACACTCATGGCCGAAAACCAGTAGAACATGTTCACTAACTTTGCACAAAGGCATACTCCCATTCCACCATATCTCCATCCTCGTATTCCCATAAGCACTATCCAAATCCCAGCACAAGTATACTCTCCATTCATCCAACCATTCCTTGATCCAACCTTGCAAACATCTCAAGCAACCTCCACCATTCCCCTTCTTCTGCAAGGAAGCTTCGCAAGTCCCATAACACAAGCTGTCACACCATCTACTCCATTCCCTATCACGGGTACTTCATCATCCACCATGGCCACCCAAGCTCTTGTACAAATCCAATTCTTGTCACAAAATCAACTCCCACCTCTTACACAAATCTTTACACAAGCAGTTCCACCACCTTCCATAAACCAAGCAACACTATTCTTTTCAAGAGGGATGCAATCTCCTTCCGCTTCACTTCACAAGTTCCCACATCTACACCTTTTATGCCAGGAGGGGCACAATCATCTTCCCCTTTCAATCCACAAGCCTCAGCATCCATACCATCTTTTCCAAGGTCAACGCAATCATTTCCCTCCTTCACCCAACAAACGTCAGCATCATCTATTCTAGGGGTAGTGCAATCACTCCCCTTTCCTACTCAGCAAGCTTCCACATCAACATCACCCTTTTCATGGGGAGCGCAAACGTTCCCTTCCTTTTCCCCCCAGCAAGCATCTACCTAGGCACAAGCTCAAAAAAATGCCTTCACCATAGGAATGCCTTCCATGAGTTGTTCCAATCCACCATTCATATCCCAAGCTCCCATCACATCTACCCTCCAGGTGTCCGCTGCAACACAATTCCCACCACACACTGGCTCTCATTGGGGCCTCACTCAAGAAGAAATGAAAGCTTGGGGCATACCAACCCATTCTCCTACGTCCATGTTTGGAAACCAACAAGCTACCTTCTCACAAGCAGCACAACAACCACCATCATAGCCACCACTAGTTTCATCATTCGTGAACTATCCATTTACAACACCTAGTGCTTTTCAGCAAGTTCCTCCACCTCAGCAACAAATTTCATCCCATTTTGCAAGTTATCTTGCCCAGTCACCCTTTGCTTCAAACTTCCCTACATCAGTTCCACCCTTAAGCAATGCTGGAATGCACCCGACCTATATCGGTCAACCACAGAGCTAAGTTTAGCAAGGACCATCTTACTAGCAAGTGACATCATTTCACCAGCCTCCCCCACCACAACCACACTTCTAATCATAGCAAAAAACTCCCATCATTCCCCAATAGCAACAAGCTTCCTCCTATTAGTCACAACAACAAGTCCTCGTTATCCTGCAACACCAATCAAGCAGTCCCATATCCACCACTGCAATATCCCCCTATGCCACATCAACAGTATCCTTCCCAACAAACATTGCTCCAAAATCCACTCCAAACTGCCTATCCTCCTGGGCCATCTCCATATCCCACTCCACAATACTCACCTCAAATGGGAGTACCTGCTCAAATACCAATCAATGCCGAGTGGGAAGCCATGAAGAATGCTCTTAAAGAGCTTCAAACTAGTACTGAGAACAAAACCTACAAATTTGAAGAAGTGTGTCCTTATCCGTTTGACCGATCCATTGCTGCTATTCCTTTCCCCAAGCACTTTGAGACACCTAAATTTGATAAATATCAGGGGAAAGGAGATCAAGTCAATCATATCAAATAATTCTATATGGCATGCCAAGAAGTGGCTTACAATGATAACTATCTCTTACGCCTATTCCCCAAAATCTTTGGAGGAATTGTTGTTGAGTGGTTCTACAAAATACCATGTGGGACTATCACAACGTTTGCTGAACTTTCTGAGAAGTTCATTGCCCACTATGCCCACAATGTTGAGAATGAGTTGACCTTGCTAGATCTCTGCAACTCAAAATAGAAAGAAGGAGAAAGCCTAGCAGAATACTTGCAATGATGGTAGAACCTTACCACTAGGTTATCCTACCAGCCACCTGAAAAAAATTTAATCAAAATCTTTATCCATAATTTGCATCCTAAGCTATCCCACTTCATGAGGATGAATTGTCTCCAAACTTATCAAGATATCAAAAGCAAGGGGATAGGCATTGAAAAGGGCCTCCTAGATGAGGGAACAATCTGACACTTCAAAAATGATTCCCAGAATAAACCCAACAGTGATAAATCCTGATACTGGAATCGTAACAACAACGTTGCTACTGATGGAGCCACTGATACAAAGCATGTTCAATTTGTCGTGGCTAGTCCTACATCAACTCCTGCATATGAATAGCAAGCAACCATCTATCAGCAACCTCCTCAAGCCCCTCAGCAACCCATGCAACAATATCATCCTCAGAATAACCAACAGAATTATCAGCAGCAAGCCCATCAACCTTATCAAGGCAATCCAAACAATCACGTCAATACCTTTAATGTTGCTCCCAAACAAAACAAACCCAAAGCTCAGCACAATCCAAAAAGAAACTTCACACCACTGGGTGAGCCCCTGGATGTTATCTTCCACTGCATCGCCAAGGCCAACCTAATCACATTTCCACCAATCCTGCCAGTTGATGATACCACTCCCAAGCCCGATTGGTACAAAGATCATGAATACTGTGATTATCATCGTGTCAAAGGACACACTACCCTGAAGTGTATGAGGCTCAAAAACTATATCCAAGATCTCATTGACCAAAAGGAGATCCAAGTTGATACACCTGCTCAAGCCTCACCAAATGCCAACCTACAAATCTATCAGAATGTGTTCCCACAACACAATGCTGGGAAGAACCAAGCCAATACCAATCATCCCCATAATCATGGCAAAGGCAAGCAAGAAGATCACAGTACTGCCTATATCAATTATGATAAATTTGTTGGATGTATAGCCGAAGTTGAGCCCACAATCAATGTCATCTATGTTAGAGGGGTAGATAGTCAATGTGATGTTACCACCCATAGAGGCTGAATCACTATTGCTGGTGCCCGTCCAAGGCCAGTACACAATGCACATAATGCACAGTATAACCTCATAGAACATCTCGGGAACACACCAGCCAAAATATCCATCTTGGACCTTCTCCACACTTCACCCCTCCATCAGGAGATCCTTGACCAAGCTCTTAAAGGACGTGTCCCCACAAACATTAACACCACCCAGTTTGAGACCCTTGTGGGAAATCTATCCGCATCCTGTGCTTTGTCCTTCAAACCATCTGACATACCAGATGTTGCACCTGACCATACTCTCCCCTTCCACATCGCCATCATGGTTAGAGACTTTTCCATCAAACAGGTCTTAATAGATAATGGCTCAGCCCTGAACTTGTGTACTTTGAAATTCATTCAGCATATTGGGTTCACACAGGCTGATATAGCACATGAAGTAATCACTATCAAAGCCTATGACAACTTGGAGTGTACCTCTAAAGGTACTATTACTTTTCCTATTCAGCTAGGCCTAGCAACACAAGATACCATTTTCCATGTTGTTGATCTTGACCTACCATTCAATATCCTCTTGGGCCGACCATGGATTCATATCATCAAGGCTGTACCATCCACTTACCATCAGTCCATCAAATTTTTGCATCAAGGTGCTGAGGTTACTATCCATGCTGATCCCCAACCCTTCGCATATTGTCGTACGATGGAAGCATCATTTCCTCATTCCACCCATTGTCTTGGAACTGACATTGGCACTTCTATTGCTAGCTCGTCCCGATCCCATTGCGATCCAGAGATCATCTTTGCTTCCACCCTCTCTACCATCAAGATCAATAACCAGGGCTGTGGTGAATACAACCTACATGATGCATTTGTTGTAGGGGCCCTCCCATGTGATCCACATACTCAAGGGCGCCCGAGTCACCAAAGCAAGCCTATTGAAGAGCATCATGAAATCAAGAGAATGGGGCCTATGACTTTTGAATCCCATGCCACATTAAACAGTCAAGAGATGGGTCCTGACATCAATAGGTGGTTGTACAAAGATCCCCCACCACCTGACACTCAACTCCTTGGCTACTTCAAGGATAAATACCCACAATCGCACAAGTACACTACTAAGTAATGGAACTACCAAGGAGGTGGTCTAGGACCACAAGAAGGTGGAAGCAAATACCCTATCACAGCATGAAAGAAACCACAACATCAGGGTCTTGGCTTTAATACCCCTCACCTACATATACAAGGGCCCAATACCACAACTGGGGGCACCAAGATGACTAGTGTTCCTCTCTTGGATAGCCAGGACAACCTCATAGAAATTGAAGACATCCCTGAAGAGAAAGAAATAAAATCCTATGATGATATCTTTGATGACGATACCCTCCTGGGGACTTCTGTACTCTGACAACTCACCATAAATCTCATAGAACTTCCCCTCATCCAACCTCACCTCACAGACTAGGACCAACCAAGCATTGCACACATCAATGAGTTCCAAAGCACGGAAGCACTCCTAGCATTCATGGGGGCATCAGGCCCACAATCAGTTCAAAATTCATAGTCAACTCATATCTACAAGCTCGACCCAGAAGGATACTTCAGGGAGGAGGCAAGCTTTAGCTGCAAAAGATAAATAGAAAAGGTAAAACTTGAGTCCTTATGTGAAAACCCTTCTAGGCCACATTCTGATTCCAAAATAGTAAAACTAAAGAGTGTATCTTCTAGTGAAAACTTGGCAATTCAAGTGCTAGAAGATGAAGACTTGCCTCTTCCTCCTATGCGAGATTATAGAATAGAGCAGTCACCTATCATCATAGAAGAAACCAAGCCAGTCAACTTGGGTATAGAGGAATCTCTGAGGATCACCTACATTGCAGTCAATCTAATAGGGGGTGAAGAAATGGCTTTAATTGCACTCCTTAGAGAATTAATCATAAATTTTGCATGGTCATACGCACACATGCCTGGGCTTGATCCTAGTCTTGTTGTCCATCATCTAGCAGTGGATCCTAATGTCAAACCGGTAAAGCAGAAGCTGAGGAAAATGCATCCAAAAGTCACCTTATTAGTCAAAGAAGAGCTTGAAAAACTCCTCCAAGCCAAGATTATCAGAGCTATAGACTACTCAAAATGGATCTCGAACATGGTGCCTGTCACAAAGCCTTCAGGCAATATCAGAATATGCACAGATTTCGAAGACTTGAACAAGGCATGTCCTAAAGATGATTTTCTACTACCAAATATAGACATGATTGTAGATCTTACAACGGGTCATGAAATGTTGTCACTAATGGATGGCTTTTTCGGCTACAATTAGATTCATATAGCAGAAGTAGATCAACATAAAAGAACATTCACCACTCCATGGGGTTCCTTCTGCTACAACATGATGCCATTCGAACTAAAGAATGTAGGAGCCACATATCAGAGGGTGATGACAGCAATCTTCCATGACATGATCCACAAGATCCTAGAAGACTATGTGGATGACATTCTTGCAAAATCTAAAACATGAGGTGAACACCTAAACATTCTGGAGAGTGTGTTCGATCGCTTACATCATTATGGCTTAAAACTCAATCCAAAGAAATGTGTCTTTGGTGTTACATCAAGAAAGCTCCTAGGTTTCATAGTATCATGACGAGGCATAGAGATTGACCCTCAAAAGGTCAAAGCAATAACAGAAATGCCTCCACCCAGAACACTCAAACAGCTCAAAAGCCTACAAGGAAAGCTTCAATCAGTGCGTCGATTCATTTCTCATCTGGTAGACAAGTGCCAACCTTTCACGCATCTCTTATGCAAGGACACCAGCTTCAAATGGGATCCCATATGTTAGAGAAGCTTTGATAAACTCAAGGAGTATCTAGCCAACTCTCCAATCCTAGTACCACCAATTCCAGGATGCCCTCTCATACTCTACATCTCAGCAACTACTACAACACTGGGGGCACTCCTAGCTCAGCATGATGATGAAAACAAAGAAAGAGCCATCTACTACATCAGTCAAACTCTTGTCGACTATGAGCTTAATTATTCACCCATGGAAAAAGCATGCCTTGCAGTGGTCTTTGCCACTCAAAAGCTTAGACACTACATGCTCAGTCACACAATTAGACTCATTTCGAAAGTGGACCCCCTCAAATATCTACTATCAAGGACAAATCTCACAAGCCGTATGGAAAAATGGGTCATGTTAGTGAGTTTGACATCTAGTATGTTGATCAGAAAGAAATCAAAGGGAAAGTCATTGCCAACCAGCTAGCAGAGGCACCACTGGTGGATGCTTATCCACTAATCATGGAATTTCCTGATGAACACTTATGTGTGATCGAAGTACAACCCATGTGGAAATTATACTTTGATGGATCCTACACATCACATGGATTAGGGGTAGGAATCCTATTTGTCACACCTCAAGGTGACTACATCCCAAAATCATTCAAGTTGGGATTCCCATGTACCAACAACATTATAGAATATGAGGCACTCATCTCAGGTCTCAAAATAGCCATTCAGTGGAATATCATAGAACTGCAAGTGTTTGGAGATTCACAGCTGATTATCAAACAAGTCCTAGACAAATATCAAACAAAGGATGACAAGTTGCTACCCTACAAAGAGCTGGTGGACAGATTAAAAGAGCATTTCTTGAATCTACAGTTCACATAGATCCCAAGACTTCAGAACAAAGCAGCCGACGCAATGGCAACTATCGGATCCTTATTAGAAATCCCACGCAACACATCATAGTATGAATTCCTAGTCGAGCAGCTACATACACCAGCTTATGAGAATGACAATGCAGAAATGGTGTGTGTCTTGGTTGGTCCTCAGTCCCCATGGTACCATGACATCCATGCATATCTAAAGAATGGTATCATATCTCCCCATCTTACCAATAACCAATGCCAAAACCTTATTCGCAGAGCTTCCCGCTACACTCTTGTAGCCAACACCCTTTATCATCGAGGATATCACAATATCCTCTCTAGGTGTTCAGATTCAAATGAGGCCGTCTTGGCTTTACAAGAGGTTTGCACTAGAATTTGCGGTGCCCACATGAGTGGCATGGTTCTAGCTAAGCAGTTGCTTCGAGTGGGGTATTATTGGCCAACCATGGAACATGATGCTTGTGAATTTGTCAAAAAATATTTACCATGTCAGCAACATGCAAATTTGATTCATGCACCAACACAAGACTTACAGCCCATTGTGCCACCTTGGCTATTTTCATGTTGGGGCTTTGACCTTGTCGGCTTAATCACTCTCCTTTCCTCAGATGGACACAAGTACATAATAACTGCCACAAAGTACTTCACCAAATGGGTTGAAGTGATTCCGCCCACCCTAACTACTGGCATCCAAATATCCAAGTTCATCCTTTACCACATCATCTGCTGCTTCAGCATACCATCTACCATCTTCATAGACCATGGCACACCTTTTGAAAACCATCATGTGGATGATCTATGTGCTAGACTCCACATCCATCACTATTTCTCTAGTCCATATTTCCCCCAAGGAAATGGCCAAGCTGAGGCAACCA
The DNA here is from genome assembly GCA_027943335.1 of Chamaecyparis obtusa. Taxonomy (NCBI): domain Eukaryota; kingdom Viridiplantae; phylum Streptophyta; class Pinopsida; order Cupressales; family Cupressaceae; genus Chamaecyparis; species Chamaecyparis obtusa. Next base: position 529,510 of record BSBK01007336.1, on the reverse strand, counting down.
ACAAAACTATCTTGAAAATCCTCAAAAAGGTTGTTAATGATTTTGGTCATGATTGGCACCTCCAAATCAATCGTGCCCTCTAGGCCTACCGCACTTCTTATCGCACTCCCATAGGCATCACCCCATATTCCCTTGTATATGGTGCCGAAGCCGTTCTACCGATCGAGGTTGAGCTCCCATCATTGTGAGTCTCCATGAAGAACTACACCACTGATGAAGACTATCATGTGGCCCGTCTCACATAGCTAGACCTATTAGATGAAAAGAGACAGCAAGCATATGACCACCTAGTTGCATACCAGAATCAACTCAAAAGGAGTTACAAGAAGAAGGTCCATCCTAGACAGTTCTAGGTCAGTGACCTGGTCCTCAAAGAAAATTAGAAGGTCCAAGCAAATCAAGAAAAGAAAGGCAAGTTTGAGCCTACTTGGCTGGGCCCCTATGTTGTCACAACATGTTTTGGCTCCAGAGCTTATCAGCTATCTACACCAGAAGGTGAGCCTTTGAACAATCCAATCAACATCATACATTTGAAGAGGTTCTATGCCTAAACTAGATCCTACCTATTTAGAAAATCCAAAAAAAAAAAAAAAAAGGAAAAAAAAGAAAAAAAGAAAATAATCGTCCAATGGTGAAAACTTGGCAATTCAAGTGCCTTGGACAAGTATGTTGGTGAAAACCTGGAAAATAGGCGCCATACATAGTGGACTGAGTCATTATCTATCAAACTCCCATTCCCCCCATCCCAACATCTCAGTCCTTTTTCTCCCATCCCCATCCCCATCCACCATCCCCCCACATTCCTCTCTTTCCTAATCCTCTAGCAAATCTGCAATCCTACCTACACATATCTTGTATCCTATCTTGTATCATATCTTGTATATCTTGTATAATTTAATCCTTCCTATATAGCGTAATCCTTCTTGTATAGCGCAGTCCTTCTTGAACCATCTCCTGTATAGCACAATCCTTTTTGTATATCCTGTATAGCCAGATCTTCCTATCCCAAATCCTGAGCTTCTGTACATCTCCGTTGTATATCTTTTCCCATTCGTTGTACATATCATCCCCTTTTTTTTGAACATAAGTCCTTGTCAGAACACTTTGTCCTACCTAGCCTTGTACTTCAGCAACATCAATTATCGACTATTCTTGTTCACCATGATTATTCTTTGACTTCATCATTTTCCAGCAAACAACAACACTCATTCTCTCATGAATCAGTGGGTCCTTGAGGATGTATCCTTCCTCCTATTAGACCTAATCTTCCACCAATCACACCAGGTCCGTGTCGATGCATCCTTCCACATGTTCAGACCAATCTTCCCCCCATCACTCAATCAGTCTCATCCAATCTCTCTCCTTGGAAAAGGATGTCTTTTTGGAGTTGTCATTTTGGTCTTGGATTTTGTCCTTTGGATCTTGTTAATCTTTTATGGCTTCTCGTTGTTCTCTACCCAAAGTCACCACGATCCTTTATATCATGGTGTGCTGCGAATGAGGACAATCTGGGGCAAGGTCTTTTGATCTTTTGCTTCTGCCTGTGAGCCAGTCATGTGTTTGTGGTTTCTTCAGCATTGTTTCCACCATGCCTCCTTCGGGTTTCATGTGTGATGCTGGGGTAACCCTGCGTGTCTTTTTTAACATTAGTCCTATGCAATGTTGGTGACAAGGCCTCGTGATCTAAGTATCCTTGGCAGGTCTCTAGTATTGCTATATCAAACTAGGTTGTGCTCTCCACATTTGCACTTGGAGCTTCCCCAAATCCCCTACATCTTGCATCATATAGACTAATCTTGCATCTTGCATCCTCATGTAGCTGCATCCTGCATTTTGCATTCCATCTCATCTTGCATTCACTCATCTTTTCTCTTGGAAGCTTGGTTATTTATCTCCCCTTCTTGCTAGGTCCTTCCTTCCCTGTTTCCTTTCGAGAAAATTCCACAACGTTTACTCCTTGCATTATTTTCTCGAGGGGGCACAACCCCTTATTCCTCCGAATTCTAGCCTTCGGCATCTTATTTTCTTGTCTTTGACGCCATGCCACTTGCAGCATCGCATCAAAGAGGGGCAAAATGTAGACAACTAAAAATCTTTTAGAAAATAAAGTATTTTTATTTTCTAAAAAATCCCTGATGACATCATCATTTATTAATTAATTATTTATTTAATTTATTTATTTATTTTTATGTCATTAAATCCCTTTATCTTAATTAAAAACATTTAATTAAGAAATCCCTTCCAAAAAAGCTTAAATCTTATTTAAACATTATCTCCCTATTTATTAATTATTTTAATTAATAAATTAACCAAAAATCCCAAAATAAATAATTTATTTATTTTTTGACCAAAAGTTGGTCAAGTTCCTTAAGACCACTAACTTCTTCCAGAATCTCCTAATCCCTGTTTAATTTTGATTAAAGGCTAATCCCATCATTTCCTAACCCTAATCCCAACTCAAAATATTAATTAAGATTAAATATTTAATCCTTATGTTTATTAAATTCATTTTAATAAATATTCTCAAAGCTAAACCATGGAAATAAATAAAGATTTATTTATTTCCTAAATTTTTTTTATCCTAAGGAAATTCTAGACTCTTCTAGAAAGTCCTAATCCTAATCTTAATCCCTTCCCTAACCTTGTCACATTCCCTAACCAAGGTTAGCCAACTCCTAAGCTTGACCCAAAGTCAACAAAATTCTAGAAACTTCTCTTACATGCATTAAATGCATTTAAGGCCTCTTTATCCCTCTTACATGCATTTATGATGTATTTAAGAAGCCCCTCACCCCTTTCTTACACCCTTTGACCTTAGGCACATTTTCCAAATTGTGCACATTCCTCCCATTTTTCAACCCAATGCCCTTGTGACAAGTGTCACAAGGAGGTGGCCCTAAACTAGCACAATCCATGTGCTTCCCTTTGAATGAATCTTGGCCTCTCTTAAGGATTTTGATCCTAGCCACTCATTCCTCCTTCCCAAATTCTATAAATGCTCCTCCTTCCAAGAGCAAATCCATTATTCATCTTTCATTTCAAGCATTGTTATCATGCCCATTTAGCTCTAGACTTAGCATAATCATCCTAATTTAACTTACTTTCAAGTATTTTAGCTCATCATAGCTTAGTAATAATGGATTAACATAGTTTATTTTCCTTGTTTTGCATAGCATATCACATCTACTTTAAGCTTAAAAATCTACTTAATCATTCTTAGTTGCATAATCTTGAGCCTCTTGAAGCCTTAGGGGCAAATCAGGTGTTCTATACCTACTTTTGTGCCATTTTTGAGGTTTTATGAGTCTTAAATCATCTTAGAATGCATTAGAGTATGCTCCAAGTGCTTAGAGAGCACACCCACATCCCTTTAAGCAAGAGAAAATCAAACAGTGCTTGGGTGCACCTATTTTTAGCTCAATCTGAGGTGGCTTAGCTTAGATATTTTTTTTTTGGATTGATATAATGCTAGATTAGAATCTAATGTTTGCTTATTTGAGCCTTTCAAAACAGATCCAGATAGCCTAGTCTACAATTATAAGTTGTTTTTATCTGATAATTGATTCACACCTCCCCCCCCCCCTTCTCAATTATCTTGGTGGACTTTACTTTCTAATAGAATGAACTAGTGGGATGGAAGGGAGATAAGTGAAACATGGAGGGTAACTTATTATGGAATCAAAGCTAATCTAGTCACAAGGACTATCTTACAATGGGATAAGATGGTTAACAAAGATAATAGACTAGATATGTGGCTATGTAGAAAATGAAATGATACTCTAAATGGCATATGGTCCACATGAATGGATATGTCAACATGTTTTTGAAATTATGTTTTTTATTTTAATGTCCTTAGTTTTTGGATAAGATGGAGATATTATAATAAGGATAAAAAATGGATAATGGATTATAGAAGAAAGGGATGGATAATATAAATTTTATGGACTAAAAGGTTTAGATAAGGTTAAGAATATAGGAAGAATGATGCTTATAGGGATCCTTAGGCTTGTCAAGATCAAAGGTGAAAAAGGGAATATGGAGGTAGATATGGTGAAGGACACTCGCCGATGATGGATCAGGGAGAGTGTGGTAGGTAGGATAAAATGTATAAAACTTACCCACAACTATAGATTGAACAAAGGTAATTTATTACACATGATCCCTGATTGCTAGGTTTCCATCATGCTACTTTCCCAAAGAGACTATTTGCCATGTGTAAACACATAAAAATCCTTTAGAAAATAAATTATTTTTATTTTCTGAAAAACCCCTGATGACATCATCATTTATTAATTAATTATTTATTTAATTAATTAATTTATTTGTATGTCATTAAATCCCTTTATCTTAATTAAAAATATTTAATTAAGAAATTCCTCCCAAAAATGTTTAAATCTTATTTAAACATTATCCCCCTATTGATTAATTATTTAATTAATAAATTGACCAAAAATCTCAAAAAAAATAATTAATTTATTTTTTGACCAAAACTTAGCCAATTTTCTTAAGACCACTAACCTCTTCCAGAATCTTCTAATCTCTCCTTAATTTTCATTAAAAGGCTAATCCCATCCTTTCTAACCCTAATCCCAACTCAAAATATTTAATTAAGATTAAATATTTTATTTTCATATTTATTAAATATATTTTAATAAATATTTCCAAAACCAAAAGCCTTTGGAATGAATAAACATTTATTCCGTAAAACCTAAGAAAACTCTAGACTCTTCTAGAAACTTCTCAACCCAACCTCTTCACCCATCCTAATCCTAAATTCTCCTAATCTTAATCCTAATCCTCCCCCTAACCTTGTCACATTCCCTAACTAAGGTTAACCAACTCTTAAGCTTACCCCAAAGTCAACAAAGAGGGCTTCCCTTTTTTAAATGCACTAAATGCATTTAAAGCTTCCTTATCCCTCTTACATGCATTTATCATGCATTTAAGAGGCCCCTCACCCATTTCTTACACCCTTTGACCTTAGGCACATTTCCCAAATTGTGCACATTCCTCTCATCTTTCAACCCAATCCCCTTATGACACTTGTCACAAGGAGGTAACCCTTCCCCTAATGAGCCTCAAACTCATTAAAGCTTTTGAGATAAATAAATCTTTATTTATCTCCTAAATTCCTCTTTATCCTAGAAAGTCCTAGACTCTTCTAGAAAGTCTTCATCCTCATCCAAAGCCTAGACTTTTCTAGAAAGTCTTCATCCTTATCCCCTTGACTCAACCCCTAACTTTACCCCAAACTCTGACTCATCCTCCTAACCCAAGCCCTTAGAAAATCCTATAAATACTCCGTCTTCCAAGAGAAAATCATTTAGCTTAGTTTTTATCATTTATGCATTGTTATCATGAGCATTTTTAGTTAGATCATCTTAGCATACATCTTAATTGTTAGATTTCTTCATATTTTTCATGTTTTCTAACACATCTTAGAATAGCTTAATAGATTAATCTTAGTTCATATTTCAAGCTTTTCTCATCATTTATGCATCACCATAAATCCCTCTCCATGCATTTGAGAGCACACCCACATCCCTCTAATTGAAGCAAATCAAACATTTGCTCTATAGCACTTGTTTTTAGCAACAATCTTGAGGTGGCTTGGTTTTATATTTTTTTATGCTTTGAACTGATAAATGCTAGATTAATCTAATGTTTGAATGTTTCAGCCTTTCAAAATAGATAACATGTTCAAAATCATAGCCCACATTCTGGCATGCCTGGTGGGACCCACTTCACGGGTTCTTTGCAAACATTCTGATGGGTTTTAGAGCATTTTCAGATTTTTCAAGCTTATAGGTGGATGGAGCACTTCAAATTTTTCTTCCTCTTCTTGTCTATATTCTTCTTCTATTCCGTCTACTTCTTCTTCTTCTTCTTCTTCTAGCAAGATCTTGGCCATTTTTTTTCAAAAAAATCTATAAGGAAGCAAAATCATATACACCTTGTTTTAGTGCTTAAAATGAACCCCCAAATCATTCTTGAATGTGTTAAGGACTAAAATTTGCAAAATTTATTCTAACAAATAAGAAAAATCAATCAAATCATTTGCATCCTTGCAACATCAAGGTTTTAGAAGCATTCATGCAAAAATTAGGAATATTTCAAGTTTTGGGTACTTAAAAAAAAAAGAGAGAACCTCAAATTTGCATCTCATTTCTAAAAACATTCAAAATCAATCCTAAAAATGCATGCAAAAGTTCCTAAAGTCAATCCTAAAAAATTTGTTTTTTTTTAAAACTAACTTCATTTTGCAAAAATCTTGAATGCCTTCTTTTTCAAATTTCACGCATCAAAGCTAAATTAGGAACTTGTCTTTTGGAGCTAAAAAATCAAAGCAAAGGTCAAAACAACTCTCGAATGAAATTAAGGAAAAATGAACTTAAGTCCTAAGAGTCATTATCATTTTGAAAATCAAACAAACTCAATCTTGAATGATCTAAAGGATAAAACAAAGCTCTTTTCAAAGTTCTTAAATCAACACGCCAATCTCAATCTTGAATGATCAAAGAAAGAACTTGTAATTGCTCAAATCGTTTACTTTTTGGAAAATGAACAACTCAAAATCTAAAAACACTTGTGTCTTCAGTTATTCAAAATTGAAAACATCACTTAATCAATTTGAGAAAAAGAACAACTTGCTTGATGTGCATCTAGGAGCTTTACTTTTTCTGTAAAATCCTTGTTAAAGTAAGCAACGTAGAACATTTGAACTCAGACAAGTTCACTTGTTCTACTTTTAGCGAGGCCTATCCAGGGAGAAGTGCTTCCTCCTTGGAGAATGACCTCAAACCGATATCCACCCCGACTGGTATATAAATAAAGTGAAGGCAAAAAGTACTCACTTACATCTCCTAATCGCCTGGCGTTTGTGCCAAACACAGTGACTAGGGATGGTAAATATTCCTCTCCCCTAGCATTATTGGCTAGGCTCTTAAGTGAGTCACGGGCAGTCAGCATAACCTGGTATGGAGACACCATGAAACTATTAGAAACCTGATAAAATAGAGGCTACGTTATCTACATCCGAAAGTATCAAAATCCTTGTGCAAGGACCGATTCCAAGGGGTTTACCGGGTCGCCTCAAGATTACTCACCATTTGTATTCCCTTTTGGGGGATAGCAAGCTGTGGGCAAGTGATTTTGATACTCACCTTCCTTAGGTAGATCTGCTTGAAGTGCATGACAGTCAAAAACTTTGTGAAAACATTGTTGGAGCACACACTTTCAAAGCTTTATCAGAGTCAGTTATCTTGTTTGTATCTCACAAGGTTGCTTTGTCCCTTGTGGAGATTGCTTTTCCAAAAATATTTGTTGAAATCTATCCTTTGCCATTGGAAAAATATCAAACTGATCTACAACTTGGTTCAAGGTACTCAGAGCAGCCATGTCAGTCCAAATCCTCCTAAAATCTAGAAAAAGTCCAAAGCTTTCAGAATCTCAAATCATGGTCTTCTAGTCATATTCAATCCAGTCTTGTCACCCTTTCCTCCTATCTTAGGTTAGCAGAGTCATCTTGGTCATCCCCCATCCCCTTGTCTATCTTCCTTTAGAGTCAGTCTTCTTCCAATCTTGAGCCAAATCCAATCCCAGTCTGATCCTGTCAGTCATCCCAATCTGAGTCTTATTCTTCCAACCCATCTTCATCCTTCATTCCTTATCCAACTCATCCACAAGTCAGCATGTCTCAAAACTATTATGATGAGCCTGGTTATTATGTATATTCTCCCGCTCCATCCTATCCCAATGATGATGAAAGCCTTGTAGATCACGATGCGTATTTTGAAAATCTTAGCAAGTTTTATCCAAACATCCCCTAGCATCCCATCATTCCTCCAAAATATCCTATCATGCCTTCACGCTTATCCACTAGCACTCCCTTTCATGTCCTCGACAAGGAAAATCCATTATCTTGTCCATCCACAACTTATCCCTATCTTAAACCTACACATGCATCCTTCATACCTCCATCTCCTACTATGGTCATATCCCAAACACCATCATCCCATAGAAACACATATTGCTACTTCCCTTATCTAAAAAATCCATCCACTTATCCTCCAAATCATTCTGAAAACCAAAAACCAAGTCTTCCAATCCTTTTTCCCAACCCACCATCCTCCAACTCCTCATCTGCATCGTCATCCCCTCAAGAAAGTTCCCCTTCATCCACCCCATCTTCATATGAGGACTATCCTAGCTCTCCATCTACTCCACATTCCAACTCTTCTTCACCATGAAAGTCTCCAAGGAGTTTCACAAGGAAACCAATAACAAATCCCACACCTAAAGTTGAAGAGCCAAGCCATCTCAAACCTTCATGTGAAGCCATCATTGATGAGGCCTATCCATCGCTCCCATCTGTTATCTATCTTCCATACATCCCACTCATTAAGTCCCTTCCATCTGGATTCTCCATCCAATCCCCACCAACATCACCCCTTCCTAGCATTATCCAAAGCATATCTGATGAGCCTCATGAGTTCACCCTTCTTCCTACCATCACAGTTGTAGAATCTTCCATCCTTTCATCCATACCATCTGAAAAGTTCTTTCTTCTTATGGACATCATAGCTGTAGAATCTCCCATCCTTCCATCCACCCCCTCTGAAGATTCCATCCATACATCCCCCATCACTCTATCCATAGAAGTCCTACCATGTCAAGATCTTGTCCAAAAGCATGTTAAAATACTCGTAGAAGAAAATCAAGATCCAATCCCTTCACTTCCCCCATCACATGTTCTATTGCTTCCATCACCCCCAATCCAAAACCCTACAATCCCAATTCCTCCAATGCAAGATCCTATCATCCCAGTTTCTCCATCTGAAGATCCATTACTATCTCCCAATCCTAGTCAAGATCGCATCATCCTGTCCTCTCCTCTTGAGGATTTTCCAATCCAAGTTGTCCAGCTCCCAGCACTCTATCCTCTCGGTCCACTTACATTTGTCAGAGGTAGCCCACTTGAAGTGGAAGAAATTAGTTTCATATCTTCCATCAAGGAACCAGAAACTGGATGTTTATCATATTCCCCAAGTTAGAAATATCCTTATTTGGATAAAATGCTCAAAAAATGGAATTATCAAGGCAAAGGCCTAGGCTCTCATGAACAAGGAAATCTAGAGCTCGTTCAAGATAAGAAACATCCAAAATCATGTGGAATTGGTCACACATCAGAAGAAGGTACTTCCTCCAGAAATGTTGGTACAGCTAAAGCTAAATTCAAGTCTCCTTCCAAACCCACCATCACATCTCCCAAAACATACAATGCCATTCCTCCTCTTCCATCATTACAACTGAGGACAACCTATCACATTCCTCCTTCATCCTCCAAATCCATTTTGGGTCCCTATGTCCCAAAATCTTCTAGCACATATCCTCTACATACCACATCCATTTTGGGACCTTACATCCCAAAATATCATCCCCCATCTTATCCTACTCAGTCCTTCATCCAAAATCCAAACATCCCTAGTCGGGATCAACAAAGGCACATGCCCATATCTCCTATCTACCAATCTCCTTCCATCTCTCCATTTGTATTTCCTCCATCCCGCACATCTCCTCATATTCACTCTAATGCTCCCCGCAATTTGGATGCCACATCCAATATGAATAAAGGGAAATATCCACAAAGATCTAAGGATTGTCATGTCCAGCCTAAACGACATGCTCAACCAAAGAAAAATCCAATCAAGAAATCCAATGCATTTCAATAGCCACAAAGGCACAGAAAAGCACAAGAAAAATCTACTACATGGCCGCAAAGGCCCAACAAAGAAAAAGAAAAATCTGATACATACCAATGGCCATAGAGGCCCACCAATGCTAAAGCAAAAATGATGTGGATCCCAAAGCAAAAAGATGTAATGCATCTAAAAGAAACATCCACAATGGCATCCAAAGTTGCTAATCCCCCAACTACTCAGTCTTCTCCTCCATCTCCTCAATCTATTTTGGGTCCCAAAGATCCTAAATCTCCTAGCATAAATCCTCCATCCTATCTATCTCTCTCTTCCGCATCCCATCAACTTCATCCATCTCCCCCACAATATGTGCCAATGTTGATCCTGACAACATCCCCCTATCATGATCACTTTCCATCTTTCCATCCAAACACTTTCTACCACCATATATCCAATCTACCCCATCCAATCTGTGCTTTTGCATAAATCCATCCATCCTAGCGAAATTGTACCAACATCCGAGCACATTAGAAGATCAGTGAAGAAAGTCAGCGACAAATCAGAGAAATCAGCAAGTCAGCAAAATCAGAAAATCAACAACAAGTTAGAAATCAATCAGCATATCAGTGAAAGATCAGCACAAAGTCAATAGAAAATCAGAAAAATCCATAAAAAATTAGAAAAATTAGAGAAAAATATCAAAAAAAGAAAAGAAAAAGAGAAAAAAACATTCGTCCTATGGTGAAAACTTGGCAATTCAAGCACCTTGGACAAGTACCATGGTGAAAACCTGGCAAACAGGCATCATGCGTAGGCCCCCTCCCCCCAATTCCTTTCTGCAATTGGGGGCCATTCCCTTCTTCCATCTTATCCAACATCTCCTCCATCCCATTTATCTCTCACTTCCTTCATCCTCCTTTGGATCTTGATGACAAAACAAAGACTACCAGGTATACATGCTTTTGGGCACTTTCTTGGCATCCATCACACCTTTTAGATACATGTCCTCTATCCAATCCATTCATCCTAGCCTCCATCTACCTTCCTCATCCTCTTGTCAGCATATCTATTGTCCAATCGTACCCCATCCTACTGCCTCTGAAATACATGAACTATCCCAAGCAGGGGGCATCTTATTCCTTGGTGACATATTCCTTGGTGACTATCTTTCATCCAAAATCTTCCATCTCCCAAATCTAAGTCTTCTTCCATCTAGATCCCAAGCATTCCTCTATCTAGATCCCCCAACATTTCCTCTAGCATCCATCTTCCAATCCTCAAGAAAATCCACCATCCAATCTCCCCAAGCATTTCTCTATCCAGATTCCTCAGTAGTTCCTCCAGCATTCCTCTATCCAATCCTCAAGCAAATCTACTATCCAAATCTCCTAGCAATTCCATCATCCTCATCCTAAGCATTTCCTCCATCTCTCAGCAGTTCCTCCATCCAAATCCCTAGCATTTTCCTCCATCTTTCCATCACTTGGTATCTTCCCTTGTCATTGGTATCTAGCTATAGGCTAACCTCATTGTAATCTAATGCCATTCATCCCTATCCAACCATTCCTAACAATCTTCTAGCCATATTCCAATCCTATCTACATCCTCTAGCTATCCAACATCCAAGATCAAGCCAATCGATCCAATCACATCCTTAGCCTTGTAGCAAGCCTTGATCTCAATCCAATCATCATCATCGGGATATGTCCTTCCCAAAATCTGTGTCATTTCAGGACACATCCATCCGTCAGTCTGTCTTGGCCTTCCAGCCCAACTGGGGCATCATCTTGCATATCTTTGGAGCTTCAGCTTCATCCCCAGGTTCTTTGTACATCCTAATCCCAAGTCTTGTACCATAGCATCAGTCGTGTCTCCACCTAAGCTCATTTGTACATATGTGTCTTTAGGACCCATCCTTAGTGTCAGTTAGCCCTTGTCGCTATCTTGTTGTACATATCCTTATCAGTCCTACAGCAGCATTTGATCAGAAATCTTGTCCTACCCAGCCTTGTACTTCAACAACATCAATTGTCGACTATCCTTGATCATCATGACTATCTTTGAACTGCATCATTTTCTAATCAGCAACACAACATTCTCCCCATCAGCATCGGGTCCACACAGATGTATGCTTCTATTTTGTCTGACCTAAGCCTAATCACGGGTCCCCTCAGTTGTATCCTTCCTGTCTGACTTAATCTTCCACCAAGCACACTAGGTCCGTGTCGATGTATCCTTCCACACGTTCAAACCAATCTTCCCGCCATCAATCAAATCAAATCTCTCTCCTTGGCAAAGGTTGTCTTTTAGAGTTATCATTTTGACCTTGGATTTTGTCCTTTGGGTCTTGTTAATCTTTTACGGCTTCTCATTGTTCTCTACTCAAGGTCGCCACGATCCTTTATATCATGGTGCGCTGCAAATGAGGATAATCTAGGGCAAGATCTTTTGATCTTTTGCTTCTTCCTGTGAGTCAGTCGTGTGTTTGTGATTTCTTCAGCATCGTTTCCACCATGCCTCCTTCAGGTTTCATGTGTGATGCTGGGGCAACCCTGCATGTCTTTTTCGCGTCAGTCTTATGCAACGCTAGTGACAAAGTCTCGTGATCCCAGTATCCTTGGCAGGTCTCTAGCATTGCTATATCAAATTAGGTTGTGCTCTCAAAAGATCCAAAGCATGGAGCTCCCTACATCCCCTACATCCTGCATCATATAGATTAATCTTACATCTTGCATCCTCATGTAGCTGCTTCCTGCATTTTGCATTCCATCTCATCTTGCATTCACCCATATTTTCTCTTGGAAGCTTGGTTATTTATCTCTCCTTCCATTGGTCCTTCCTTCTTTGTTTCCTTTCGAGAAAATTCCACAACCTTTACTCCTTGCGTTATTTTTTCGAGGGAGCACAACCCCTTATTCCTCTGAGTTCTAGCCTTGGGCATCTTATTTTCTTGTCTTTGACGCCACGCCACTTGCGGCATCGCATCAAAGAGGGGCAAAATGTAGACACCTAAAAATCCTTTAGAAAATAAATTATTTTTATTTTCTGAAAAACTCCTGATGACATCATCATTTATTAATTAATTATTTATTTAATTTATTTATTTATTTTTATGTCATTAAATCCCTTTATCTTAATTAAAAATATTTAATTAAGAAATTCCTCCCAAAAATGTTTAAATCTTATTTAAACATTATCCCCCTATTGATTAATTATTTAATTAATAAATTGACCCAAAATCCCAAAAAAAATAATTAATTTATTTTTTGACCAAAACTTAGCCAATTTTCTTAAGACCACTAACCTCTTCCAGAATCTTCTAATCTCTTCTTAATTTTGATTAAAAGGCTAATCCCATCCTTTCTAACCCTAATCCCAACTCAAAATATTTAATTAAGATTAAATATTTAATTTTCATATTTATTAAATATATTTTAATAAATATTTCCAAAACCAAAAGCCTTTGGAATGAATAAACATTTATTCCATAAAACCTAAGAAAACTCTAGAATCTTCTAGAAACTTCTCAACCCAACCTCTTCACCCATCCTAATCCTAAATTCCCCTAATCCTAATCCTAATCCTCCCCCTAACCTTGTCACATTCCCTAACTAAGGTTAACCAACTCTTAAGCTTACCCCAAAGTCAACAAAGAGGGCTTCCTTTTTTGAAATGCACTAAATGTATTTAAAGCTTCCTTATCCCTCTTACATTCATTTATCATGCATTTAAGAAGCCCCTCACCCATTTCTTACACCCTTTGACCTTAGGCACATTTCCCAAATTGTGCACATTCCTCTCATCTTTCAACCCAATCCCCTTATGACACTTGTCACAAGGAGGTAACCCTTCCCCTAATGAGCCTCAAACTCATTAAAGCTTTTGAGATAAATAAATTTTTATTTATCTCCTAAATTCCTCTTTATCCTAGAAAGTCTTAGACTCTTCTAGAAAGTCTTCATCCTCATCCAAAGCCTAAACTCTTCTAGAAAGTCTTCATCCTTATCCCCTTGACTCAACCCCTAACTTTACCCCAAACTCTGACTCATCCTCCTAACCCAAGCCCTTAGGAAATCTTATAAATACTCCCTCTTCCAAGAGAAAATCATTTAGCTTAGTTTTTATCATTTATGCATTGTTATCATGAGCATTTTTAGCTAGATCATCTTAGCATACATCTTAATTGTTAGATTTCTTCATGTTTTTCATGTTTTCTAACACATCTTAGAATAGCTTAATAGATTAATCTTAGTTCATATTTCAAGCTTTTCTCATCATTTATGCATCACCATAAATCCCTCTCCATGTATTTGAGAGCACACCCACATCCCTCTAATTGAAGCAAACCAAACATTTTCTCTATAGCACTTATTTTTAGCAACAATCTTGAGGTGGCTTGGTTTTATATTTGTTTATGCTTTGAACTGATAAATGCTAGATTAATCTAATGTTTGAATGTTTCAGCCTTTCAAAACAGATAACAGGTTCAAAATTATAGTCTACACCATGTTTTCACAAGTGGACAAATTATTTGTCTTCTCTTTTTTTAGGGCATAGACAAAGGACTCTAAGGGTCTTTTTGTTTTGATAGAAATCTCTTCAAATATATGTTACACTGGACAATAGCTATTGAATTTATGTTCAAAGATGTTTGTATGGTGATAGTGAGGTCATATGAAAGGAATGATAAGGTAACTAGTGGTAAATATTTATGCAAAGGATTAGATAAAAGGGATGGATAGATAAAATATACATCTTCGATAATAGATAGGATGGTGGAAGTCTTGTGTAGTAGTAAATGTAAGTGATCACAAGTTCATAATTGGAAAAATCCTTGAAGGGTGGTGAAGTGATGGAGGTAAGTAGATTTTGGAGTTTTAAGTTTTTATATAGAAGGGGACTTTGAATTTGTGACATAACACCCCAAAATAGATTTGGATGAGGATAGAAATTGTTTGGATGGTATATTTTAGGAAGTCTTGGGATGCTTGAATATAGTTTTTTTCTTATTCTTGAATATGCAAGTCTTTTATGAGAGACTTGGGAATCCAAATAGTTCTTGATTTGATGCCAAATAATCTAATCCCCATGCCTTTGGTTACTTGTGTAGATGTTGTGGCTATCACGTGTCACTTTTTCTAGGATGACATTCCATGGAAATATCTCATTATGTTGAAATTGGAAAATGTCTATTTTTCTCCTTAGAATGTCTCTTGTACCCCTCTAATCAACTCTTTCTATTCTAAGAGGGCTAAATATTAATGACTTATTTTCTATATATCATAGGTTCTTTTGAAAATTTAAAATTATTGATCTATTTTTGTAGTTTTGGGAGGAGAAATCTACCTTTTAGACCATTTTCCCTATCATATGACCATCTAGATTTTCTATCCATATGGCATATATTTTGCCTATCACATGGCCATCTAGCACTACCCATGTAGGTGGTCTCAAATATCTTTCCCTATTGTATTACTATCTAGCATTTTCTAGTTGTATTCATGTGATCAAAGTGTTAATAGCCTTTGCTAGTCATATAATCATGTAATCTAAATTTACCCTATAATAAAACTATCTACCTTTTGCTACTCATATCAGCATAGTAAAAATCACTTTAGCATATGTCTATCTAGCATGAGACAATTTTCTATCCAAACTAGTGTACCTTAGTGATCATTTTATCTTATCATTTAATTTATCATTCATCTAGCATGCTCAATTGTAGCTTGGATGGTGGATGTGATGTTAAAGAAATTTAGAGGGGAAATCTCATGTGAACAAAAGACCCTCTAGTAATTTTTCTATACTTTAACTTGCATCTTCAATTATGACATTATTGCTTAAGTGGGGACAAAATATAGTGTTTTAAAAATGTATACTATATAATTTATCATTTCATGATGCTCATTCCTTGTAGAAACATTGAAATTAAATATATAATCCTCCACATACCTCTTCCTTCCTTGTCATTTTTCCATCTAAATTTGTGACCATGCTTCTCGATCATCTCATGATGCATGCACACCACAAATACTTTGCGCAAGACACTTTCATCCCACAAGTCTATAGCTGCACAGTCAACCATTGAGATGATAAAATTTCCACTCCTATCATGTAATCCCTCCTATCACTACCCATCAATTTCAAGAATCATCTACATGTCTTAAAACCTTATCTTTGTAGGCTTCATTTGGTCACTTGACAACTTCAAGATTCTTGGTAATTTTTCTTGGATCTCTCACAATTACTTCATACACTCTTGAGCTTCTTATTATTGCTCTTAGATATCATGTATTGGCTCTTGGGTGAGCCTCCATCAACATTGTATTTTCATCATTCATTGTCATCTTGGATTCATTCCATTGATCTTTAACATTGTGGCTTCAAAGGGGAGTTCCTCATCCTATGCCATTTCATTTTTTTTCTAAAATATTATATTGTCTAAATCACAATATTGTTACTTTATTATTATTTTCCTATTATCTTTTAGCTATCTATCACCAACTTTATATGTCTATCTAACTATTTTGGAGGTGGAAACACCAAAATAGGGACTTGACTGAGGTAGGTCTCTAAACAACCCCAACATTTTCCCTTCTTTCTTATGCGCATGTTTTGTAGTAGGAGTAGAATATCTTAGAATTATTTTGCCTTTTTTGTTGTAAGACCTTTTCTATCCATTTTTTTTTCTTGTTTTGATCATTTTTGTAACATAACATTATTCTTTGCTTCTTGTTATTAGTATAGTCTCATTTTTAGTTTAGTTAGATTATTGTCTTGGTTATTCTATTTTTTCATCTACACTATTTCCATATAGGACATATTTGTGTTGCATTGTCATCTTGTATTTGCAATGTAGTGGCAGACATGCACCAACATTGAAGACAAAGAGCTCATAGAACCGTGAAGTTAATCTTGACACTTATCATTTTTGTTTCTACTAATGAAAATATATTTACTTTTTACCATAACTTAGTTAATCTAGTCTCTTTATTCCACATTGAATTTCATTTAAGTATTAAATTCCATTAGTTTTCTTGATCATGCTAGTTCACTAGAGCAATAGTAGTAGTGAAGTGGCACAAGTGTCAATTTCTTCCTTGGGATTTCATTGATCTCTATGGTGGATAATTACCTTCTATATCATCTTCAAATGGAAGCACTTCCATGTTAAGTGCATTTAGCCCTCTGAGTAAGTGGTTTGGGTTTATGTCAAGTACCTTGATTGGGTCTTTGCATGGATCTGGCTATTTCCCCCTGTTCTTCTTCTCTCTCCCTATTACCAGGCTCATTTCTACAAACTTTCTCTGAGAATTTGAAGATCTTGACTTTCTGGGTCAAAGATGACCTGAAGGGTCTAGGATGACCTAGTCCTTGAGCTAGTTCAAGGATGACCTCATCCCTAACCTAGGGTAGCAACTACCTCATCCCTGACCCCAGGTCCAATTTTCAAATTCTGAAAGTTTCAGGATGTCGGGTTTCAAAAAAATTTATCTTCCCACTTTTGGGTCAGCTGTTTTGGGTTTTGGAATGGTAAACTCTTAAATTGCATTTAATTTAGGTCTATTTCTAGCCCAGTTAAGTTTAATTGGGATTTAATTCTCCAACATTAGCCTTCTCTAGGATTTTGTGCCCTAAATCACTATAAAAGGAGGCCTTCCTATCTCATTTCACACACATCACTTTTTGCAATCAAGTATCCACTTTTATGATGAAACCATCAAGTTCTTGAGATCAAGTGCTCAAGATTTCCTCAAGAAAGCATTCCATCAAGTATTCAATTCCTCTTCCTCATTCAAGTTCTCCTTTGAAGATCAAAGATTCAAGCATTCAAATCTTTGAAGGGATTTGGTTCATGCATTCAAGATTCATCATTCAAAACCCTAGATATAGCCATCATGGTGGTGTGATCTTCCGTCAAGATCCTTTTTTCATCTTCAAGATCCATTCATTCCTCTCTCAAGGAGGATTCCAAGTATACAATCATGGAGGTTTTGGATTTACATTTATGGTTTTGATTTACATTTTTTAATGTTATGTTCAAGCTTTCATATCAATATACTTGTTTACATTTGAAATACAATTGCATATCTATTAGATTTTATAGCTTCATTATTAGATCTACTTCTACTACTTGCAAATTATGTTCACAGAAACCTTTTTATATGAGAGGTTGTTGTCCTAGGTCATCACCTCTTCTTTATTTTGCAAATTATGTTCTTTATAGACACTTACCCTAGTTTTGGTGTTAGAGTTTTTTCCCTCATTTTAAAGATTCATTTTCCTCTTCTTTGTAGGAGGCTTGATGATTGAATCTTTTTTTCCGCCTTTGAAAGATGATATTTTATCTAAAACACTCCTCTATGATGGGGGTCTTGTTGATATGATCTCTTTTTTATTGAGGGTCCTTTTCCATGAGTGACATATCCTTATCATGATTATCTATACTCTTGGATGTAGGGGTCAATATCCATCGCTAAGAATATGGTGTATATTGATGTAAACAGGATATCTCCTTCCATTGTTAAATAGGTATCATTTTCCTCTTCCTTATCATGTCTAGTAGACAACTACAATAAGGAGGGGGCATATATAGGGTCACCCTTGTACTATAGTTTTCATTTATTTTATATGCTAAATCCTCTGAAGGTAATGCACATAAGTTGCTAAATCTAGAAGAGACATGCATTTTACAATTTTCAATATGCTAAATCTTGGAAGGTAATGCACATAAGCTACTAAATCTTGAAAAGACACACATTTTCAATATGTTAAATCTTTGAAGGTAATGCACATAAGATGCTAAATCCTGAGAAGACACACATTTCATATTCATAGTGATACAAGAAGGTGGATCTATGGGTATTCCAAAAGCTATCAGAAGACACATTACAATTGCAAGCATAGTTTATGGGTGAACTATTAGGTTTGGCCACCTATTTGGCTGTCCCTCTAGGGTGATTCACGGTAAGGTGGGCATCTTACTGGCTGAGGTAATCACTTTCTCTTTTCTATATTTTTTCTTTCATGCTAGTAGGACTAGATCATGAAGCAATGTTATTTATAGTGTTTCTCTTGTCTTTCTTATGTAATCATTTATGCTTTTATGATAGCTTTCCAAATATGATATTAGTATGAGAAATATTTCTTAGGAAGGTTTCTTATACTAGTTGATTTGGGTTTGTTTAATACTAACCCCTCTTTTGTGTTGTTTTTGGTTTTCTTTTTGCACCCTCATGCATGTATGTTGAGTTAGAATCCTTAGCCTAGGGGCTTGTGTCCTTAGATAAGTGTTATTTTATCTTGTTGTGAATTCACATGGATCTTTTCTTTCATATTCTTTACCAAGAGTTTTCATCGAGTCCATACCTTTGCTAAAGTGGGGGCTTAATGTATCATCTTAAAATAGAAGCACTTCCATGTTAGGAGTGTTTATCCCTCTGAGTAAGTGGTCTGGGGTCATGCCAAGCTTCTTGATTAGGTCTTTTCATGGATCTAGTTAATCCCCCTATTCTGCTTCTCTCTCCTTGTTTCTAGCCTCATTTCTATAGAGTTTCTCTAAGAATATGAAGATCTTGACTTTTTGGGTCAAACATAACTTGAAGGGTCAAGGAAAACCTCATCCCCGACCTAGGGAAGAGACTACCTTGTCCCCGATCCCAAGTCCAATTTTCAAATTTAGGAAGTTTCGGGATGGCAGGTTTCAAAAAAAATTATTTTCCCACTTCTGGGTTGACTTTTCAGGTTTCAGAATGTTAAACTCTTAAATTGAATTTAATTTAGGTCCATTTCTAGGGGTTAAGGTTAATTAGGATTTAATTCTCCAATGTCAACCTTCTCTAAGAGTTTGTGCCCTAGATCACTATAAAAGGAGGCCTTCCCCTCTCATTTCACACACATTTCTTTTTGCAATCAAGCATCCACTTTTATGATCAAGCCATCAAGTTCTTGAAATCAAGTGCTCAAGATTTCCTCAAGAAAGAATTCCATCAAGCATTCAAGTCCTCTTCTTCATTCAAGTTCTCCTTTGAAGATCGAGGATTCAAGCATTCAAGCCTTTAAAGGGATTTGGTTCAACCATTCAAGATTCATCATTTAAAACCATAGATCTAGCCATCATAGTGGTGTGATCTTCCTTCAAGATCCTTTGTTCATCTTCAAGATCCATTCATTCCTCTCTCAAGGTGGATTCTAAGCATACAATCATGGAGATTTTGGATTTACATTTGTTAATGTTATGTTGAAGCTTTCATATTAATATACTTGTTTACATTTGAAATACAATTGCATATCTATTGGATTTCATAACTTCATTGTTAGATCTACTTCTACTACTTGCTAGCATTCTCTATTTCAATTTCATTATTAAGGTTGATTCCAAACCAGGGTTTGACCAAGGGAAACCCCTCATCCAAACAACAAAACCATTTTTCTTACAGGTATAGGTACAAGACAACGAATTGAAGTGCAAATCTGGATACTCTTTTCGGTGAACTTTCCAGATTCGCAAATAGAATTTTTGTCTGAGATGACCTTCATTGAGGGGTAGGATCCTACCCCAGGGTAAGACCTTGCCCCGTTATTTGGGTCAAGGATGACCTGCTTCTAAAAAGACAATTTTTTTTTGGGTTCTCTATCTTGGCATTTCCAGTCCGAAGAAGGTTACAGAATTTCCCAAAACTATGCACATACATCAAAAAATAGTGATTTCTTTATTAGCCCTCTTTAGAGATAAATATTTCTATTTCATTTAGTTTGTATGTCCACAACATTTTCCATCATACACCCTATCTATTCATATTTCCCTATCCATCCATACACAATCTCTATCCATAGTGGCAAACCCATTTTTACCACTATTCACCTTCTCTTTGACATTGATTAGATTAAAATTAGCCTATTTATTTCATTATCTTTTAATTAACTTCTAATTTATTGATAGAAGTCACTTTTTCTATTTGAAAAGATTAATTAAGAGAAAAATAAAAATTCTCTTATGATACTTTACATTGTTTATAATATATTCTCAATTTATTTATTTGAATTTGGAGCTTTTTACTTCAATATGAATACAAGAATATATTTGGAAGGATAAAGAAGAGTACCACACATACACTTTACTTTTATATATTCCTTTTTGATTTAAGGTTGCTTATTCAAATATAAAAATAATCATTAATAACATGTTCATTCTTTAAGATACGTCCTTCAAAACTAACCATGCAACAAGATAGGGGTAAATTTTTTTTCTTTCATCTATGTTTTAAGTATACTCTAACACTATTCTACATTCATAAGAGATTAACTAAACTGCATGCAATAATTTTTTTTCCATAATTTAATTCATTTTATTATATTGCTTCCAATTGCATCCTTGTTTATACATAAAATTATTAGTTTCCTCCTCTCAATAGTTTAAATGATTATAATTCATTTATGATCATTCTATTGATGTCATTTCAAGCTCTATGTCTTGTATTCAAAGTTGGACTAAACATGAACAACATTCCCAATTTTTGAATTGTCCCTTTTAATCAACAAATCTCTTTATTTCATTATTTCCTTTTTGTAGCATTCTTTGCTTCTTGGTATTACTATAGTCTCATTTTCTCTTTAGTTAGATTAGTGTCCTAGATAGTCTAGTTTGTCATCTATACTATTTCCATAGAGGACATATTTGTGCTGCAATGTCATGTGTAGTGTCAGGCATGCACTAGCATCCAAGACAAAGAGCCCATAGAACCATGAAGTTAATCTTGATACTTATATTTTTGTTTCTAGTAATGAAAATATATTTATTTGTTACCATAACTTAGTTAATCTAGATTCTTTATTCCACATTAAATTTCATTTAAGTTTTAAATTCCATTAGTTTTCTTGATCACCCAAGTTCACCATAGCACTAATAATAGTGAGGTGGAACAAGTACCAATTTATTCCTTGGGATTTCATTGATCTCTATGGTGGAGAATTTCCTTGTCTAATCACATTGATTAGGATAAAACTAACATAATTATTTCATTATATTTTAAAATTGGCTTCTAAATTATTGTTAGAAGTCACTTTTACCATTTGAAAGGATTGAGTAAGAGAAAAATAACAATTTTCTTATGATACTTTACATTTTTTAAAATATATTTTCCATTTATTTATTTGAATTCGAAGCTTTTCTTTTTCAATATGAATCCAAGAATATATTTGGAAGGAAGAAAAAAGAAGAATACCGCTCATACACTTTACTTTTATCTATTCTTTTCTTATTTAAGGTTGTTTATTCTTGATTAATAAGATGCTCATTCATTAAGATGTGTCCTTCCCAACTAACCTTGCAACAAGGTAGGGGTAAAACTTTATCTTCCATCTATATTTTAGTATACTCTTATAATATTCTACATTCATAAGAGACGCAATATTTTTTTTCCATAATTTAATTCATTTTATTATATTGCATGCAATTGCATCCTACTCGATAAATAAAATCATTAGTTTCCTCCTCTCAATAGTTTAAATGATTATATCACATTTCAAGCTCGTTGTCCTTTATTGAAAGTTGGACCAAACGTAAACAACATTCTCAACTTTTGAATTGTCCCTTTTGATCAACGAATCTCTTTATTTCATTATTTCCTTAATCCTAAGTTCCAATCTTCAGACCGATATCTACAAGGCAATTTACAAACCAAATCTAAAAGGCAGATCTCAAACATCATAGCAAGTGTCTTCCAGTTTAACTGAGCTAAAAAGAAATGAAGGAAGGAATAGAATATGGTCAGCTTCTATCGTCAAGCACGTACAAATGGGAAAATAAATCAATGTACAATTAGAATTCACACAACTCTTTCCAGGCATTCAATCAAATCTTGTCTTGCGGGACTTCATACAATGAGCCCACACTAAAATACGAAGAGAAATCCCTAACATCGCACCGAATTTCCATACGTGCAAGGTGCAAATTCAGTCCAAAGAAAATGGATTGCATTCCATTGATTCCTTTAAACAGAAGATAAGAAATAAATTAGATGTCATAAATTATGTTTTAGATTATTATATATTTGGATTGTGATATTTGAATAGATAAATAAAAAAGATAGATGAAATTGAGAAGTACTAAGGTAAATTGGTATTATTGAGCAGGTGCATGAGACTGCATAATATGTAAGATGGAACAATGTGTAAGAGTCTACAATGTTTGATATTATATTTGAAATTAGTATGTATTAAGATTTAGCATAATGCTAAAATCAATCATAGAATGACATTTTATACAGATAATTTCATCTATAATTTTTTTTTTAAAAATAATGTGTACATTGATAGAAAATGATTATCTATCTTAGCATCATTACATTTAAAATTTAAAATTTTGGAAATTTCAAATAATTAATATATAACAATGTCATAGTTAGAGGATCACATTGTGACTATGGTATTGAAAAACTCTTACGAATAAGGGTAACTTAGGAGTGAAATGGTGTATTATGTAAAACAAAAGTGATGCATTCAAGTTTAAGGTTAGAGGGTGTGCCAAAAGAGCCAAGTTATGTGTTAAGTCATTGAATAGGATGAAATCGGGTCCACCCTAAAATGTATGGGGGAAATATGAGATCTAATTCTAAATCTAAATTCCCAAAGGAAAGATCCAAATTGATTAATCAAAAGGTCAATACACAAAAGATCAATCTATGGAGAATATGAATAAAGGAGAAAACTTTATATTTCCTTATGGATAATATATGTTTTAAATTTGAAATAATTGAAAGGCAAATACTAACCTCAAAATAGGGCAAATCTGGAAAATGTTGATTTCTAATATCTGTGTGCAGTTTTGGGCAATTTTGCACCCTATTTCGGACTGGAAATGTCGAGACAAATAAAACCCCAAAAAAATTTACCTTTCTGACAGGAAGTAGTCTTTGACCTGGATAAAAGGTCAAAGGCTACTTTAAGATTTTGAAGGTCATCCTTGACTTTGTTCGTAGATTTCAGAAGTTCACCAAAAAGGGTACTCAAATCCAAGCTTAGATCCCTAGTTCCACACCTGTACTTGCAAGAAAAAGAGAATTTTTGTTTCTTGTTTGAGGGGTTTGCCTTGGTCAAACCCTAGTTTGGAATCAACCTTAATATTAAAATTGAAATTGAGAATGCTAGCAAGTAGTAGAAGTAGATCTAACAATGAAGTTATATAATTCAATAGATATGCAATTATATTTGAAATGAAAACAACTATATTGATATGAAAGTTTGAACACAACAATAGAAAATGTAAAGAAAAACCATGAATGTAAATCCAAAACTTTCATGATTGTATGCTTGGAATCCACCTTGATAGAATAATGAATGGATCTTAGAAGATGGACAAAGGATCTTGAAGGAAGATCACACCACCATGATGACTAGATCTAGGGTTTGAGTGATAAATCTTGCATACTTGAACCAACTCCCTTCAAAGGCTTGAATGCTTGAATCCTTGATCTTCAATTGATAACTTGAATAGAGAAGAGGGTTTGAATGCTTCCTTGAGAATGCTTGATGAAATGCTTGCTTGATCTTTCTTGAGAGATTATGGTTGCTCATGAATAATTGATAGAGAAAATGAAAGAGAAAGACCTCCTATTATAGTGATCTAGGACACAAACCTCTAAATAAGACCGACATTGGGGAATTAAATCCCAATTAATCTTAACTCCTATAAATGGACCCATATTTTACATAGAAAAAAGAATTACAATATTGTACAATTGATAGAGTTGGGTGCTTTTACCATTCAGCCATGGATGCTATGGTAAAGTGATTTTATTAGAATAAATATGGTAACCAATTGAATTCTCATTTTCAACAAAAAATAGATTTGGGATTGTTAGCAATTTCTGTAAGACAAAATGCTAATTAATGAATAATACAGATAGATAAGATCGTATAAATAGAGATTCTTTAATTAATCATGTTCTTTTCTATATATCTATTGTTCTAAATAGGGCATAAAAATCCTATTTTTGGTATATTTGGCTTCGTATTCGTATAATATATTTGTTATAATATTAATGTTGAAATATTGTATTATTTACTAATTCAATTCTATCTCAATAACAATCAACTTTTTTTTTGACGAATTATTCAATAGTTAGTTGAATAAGTTGTATTAACTACCTCTTACTTATTATAATTATTTTTAATAAGTAATAATTTAAATTTTTTTATAGAACAAAACAACATAATGAACAGAAAAAAACCGTGGTCTACGGATCCTATTGGAAAGACCCAAGAAACAGCTTGGTTCTTTAGTGTTCAGTCAAAATTTCAAGATTACATGATGGAAATATTCGTTCCATGGAACGAATCCAATTTGGTGAGATTGCTAAGTCAAATATTTTCTAGTCGAGAAAGTGTTGTTAAGCTTTTTGATTTTCAGATTCTTAGTACATTACTTATACGAGATATATGTATATTTATTTTAAAAGGTCAAGCAATAAAAGTTGTAATGATAATAGCATTACCATTACTTTTCTCTTTTTTAAATACTCGAGCCTTAATTGAAAGAAATAAATCATCATATAATTTGATGAAGATATTTCCAGCTGTACAACATCTTGGAGCTAGAGCTAGAAAGGAAAATTTGTTGCTCGTTCCGCATCTTTTTATGTTTTTGCCAAAAGCCAAAAGGAGATATCAACGTTGCTTGCTCAATCCAAAAGAACATGTTTGGATTTTATCCAGTTCTAACAGAAATCTGAATCAGAAAAATAGAATATCAGAGAAGCAAGAAACAATAAATTGGGAAAGCCCTTTGGAAAAAGAATCTAATGGTATCGAATGGGAGATTGATTCACTTTTAATTCAATTCCAAATGAATATTGGGAACCTGAAAACCTTTATGAATGGAAAGAATCAATACTTTATCGTCATCGAAGCAAAGTTATTGAGGAACTAGAAAACAAAATCGAACAATTAGAAGAAAAATTAGTTCAAGTAGAAGAAGAATTCGCTCTCTCTTCAGAACCAGAACAATTCAAAAGTTTAGAAAGGGAAAGGAAACAAAGAGTTCAAGAAATTGAAAGATACAAAGAAGGGCTGCGAAGAATAAAGAAACTATGTGAGAAAAGATCGCAAGAAATGGAACAAGAAAAAATGTTCCAAGAAGAATCAGATCAAGCAAGAGAATATTTTTCCTTTTCAGAGTTGGAAGTTTTTGAAAGGTTGTTTGAGCATTTGTCAATAGATGAATCATGTATAAGTATTAATTATACTAATAAACCGAGTGAAAAATTTAAATTGTTGAAAAAATGACAAGACGCTTTTCAATATTTCAGGGGATTAGAAAAGAATAGAATCGTTGATCTATGGAAGGTTAAAACATTTCTTAAAAATCCTCCTGTAAATTATGATATTTTACCAGATCCCGAATGGAACATCAGCAAAGATATAAACCAATTCAATTGTATTCGATTTATGAATAAGAATTCATCTTCAAGATCTCCCTCATCCTGTGATCAAAATAAAGAACAATTAGCATTAAATGATGATTTTCAATTGAAACAATTTGTTCTTAAAATAACAGATCTATTTACTCTATCAATAACTAGGCCTAATCATATTTCTTACCCTAATGATGCAATTGACGTGGATATTGATCATCGTGTGAATGAATTACATTTATTCAACCAGACTTTATTGAAGTGCTTTAATTACTTCTTCAATTACAGAGATGAATTAACGCATGATTCTTTCCTTAGAGTACTCAGTATTTTTGAAAAAAAGAAAACATCAGAAGATGATAACACTGAACAACTAATATTGAATAAAATAGTGAATAAAATTCAAATAGTGAATAAAGACAAGATTCAAGCTGACGAGCATGTGAAAATTGATAAATTTGATTTTTTGAAGAATGTTGAAGATTTTGTATTGAATGATTTAAAATCTGAAACTGTATTAGATGATTTAGAATCGTTCCAGAAGTATTATTTGGAATATCATAAATACTATATGGAATTAAAAAGATACTCTTTGGAATTACAGAAAGTATTGAATAAGAATAAATACTATTTGGAATTACCGAAAGTATTGAATAAATACTATTTGAAATTATAGAAAGTATTGAATAAATACTATTTGAAATTACAGAAAGTATTGAATAAATACTATTTGAAATTACAAAGATACTCTTTAGAATTACAGAAAATATTGAATAAGAATAAATATTATTTGGAATTACAGAAAGTATTGAATAAATACTATTTGAAATTACAAAAGGCATTCCATAAATACTCTTTGGCATTCCATGAATACTCTTTTGAATTACAGAAAGTCTTAAATAAGAATAAATTGGAATCACAAAAAGTATTAGATAAATACTATTTGGAATTACATAACTATTTGGGATATTTCTATGTGGAATTACAAAAATATTCTTTGGAATTACATAAAGTATTGAATAAGAATAAATATTATTTGGAATTCATCTATTTTATCAAAACATTAAGTCGCAATTTGAATAATGTGACGCAAGATGCAATTAACCAGTATTCATCAAGTTGGATACTATGTCAGAAAGAATGTTTGGAGCGCCCTTTTTTTCGACCTGTTGAGTTGAGAAATCCAAATTTTTAAAACGCTTTTGTATTATCCATTCAGATCGAATACTTTCAAAAAAGATTAGAATATCTCTTGTCCATTTCCAAACAAAACAATTTCAAAAAGAGAGTGTTAGATCCAATTGAATTATCGATTACTCAACATTGGAGTTGGTTTGGACCAATTTTGGATAGTAAAATTAATAAAATTCTCTAGGACAATCTTAATAGTTCTCAAATTCTCTGGGATAAGGTTAATGGAAATGTCTGGGACAAGCTTAATGAAAATGAAATAAAATCTAAATCAATTCCTAATCTTGAATTCTCGATCAATAAACCAACATTAGATTTGAATGAGAAAAAACCAATAATTGAATTAATTATTGACTTCTTCGATAATGGAAAAAATTACATGGAATTATTGGAATTATTGAATAACACGGGTCTTTTGAAAATATTCGATAATCAAGACAATTGGTTGAATCCTTTAAAACTATCTAATACAAATTCATTGAGAGCTTCTTTTTACAAAGCAAATACCTTTGAATTTTTAGATTATTTACACCATCCTCATCTTTTTTATAAAAAAAGATTGGCTTCTTACATGGGAAGGATTAATATCAAAAATAAGAATGTAACCTATGGACAATTATTAAATTTAGTTCCCATCCATAACAATCTGTTTTCTTCCTCTATTAGCGAAATGAGAGCTGTGTATTCAGAGAAAGAAACTATCTCACTCATAAAGTCACAAGTCAATATATTATTGGATAAATATTTACGTGACAAAGTGCTAATTCATGATTTGCATAAATCGTATAATTTACTGGATAAATTGAATTCTATTCTTCATAGAAATATCAATTTATCGATTGAAGATATTTCTAAACCTCCTTTAATAAGCCTACAAATTGTCAATTTTGACAAAAACTCTTGCTATCCTTTTTTAAATAGTTCAGATTTAGAAGAAAAGACCTCTAGTCAGTATTCTAAAAATAGTTTTAGTTCCAACATAGATCTTATTCAAACTCAATCTTATCAAGATGATGTATTGTCCGAAATATTTTTGCGAATAAAGAAAATTGTAGAAAAAAAAAGAAAAATATAGTTCAACAAAAAGTTTAGAACACATAATAGAAGACAAAGCCATAAGTGACTTTATGGAAGACAAAGCCATAGGTGACTTTATTGAAGTCAAAGACATAGGTGACTTTTTTAATAAAGAAAAACTAAAGTTTTTCTTTTCAAAACTAAAGTTTCTCATTTCTTTTAATGAAAAAAATTTTAATTTTGAGAAATGGGGTTTGTTTCAAACATATAGGTCATGGTTGTGGCTTTTGACTTCCACAGGGTGGAAATATACTAAAAATCTATTTTTAGCTACTTTTCCGGAAATAACAATAAATAGTATTGATCAGTTAGTATCAATGCCGGACAATATTAGGCAAAATTGGAATCACAATTTGAATATTTTGTGGGCACTTTATCATCAATTTTGGACACTTCTAAAGTGGGAATTTAGAAATAAAATTGATCAAATTCTCACAATATTGAAGAATCAAATTCTCACAATATTGAATGATCAAATTCTCCCGATATTGAATGATCAAATTCTCCCGATATTGAATGATCAAATTCTCCCGATATTGAATGATCAAATTCTCTCGATGTTGAATCTTATGTTATCCCACTGGAATATTGACAAATATTGGCAAGTAGCAAATGAAAAAGTACTTAAAGCAGCACTTGAGGGAAAGGATTTATCAATATCATTTGATACATGGAAATATATACAAAATGTTTGGGAATATGATATTTTTCTTTGTATCTTTGTTGGATTTTTCTTTTATATTTCCTCCATAATTCCCTTATTCTTGATTCAGTTCTATAGGAACTTCTATCTGATCAGATTTTTGTAGTATTCCCATTGCTCCGAGAGAGTAGGAGAAATGATTTGATCTTATAAAAGGCTTAGAAATTTTTCTAATTTAAATTGGTATGGTTCTTGGCTTACATTTGTGGACTATATCGAGATGGAGTCGGATCCTGATGATATAGGATTATTTCTACTATTGAAAATTTGGTATGTAAAAAATATTCAATTTTCATATCGTTCTTGGTTCTCATTGCCTTGGTTCCAGCGGGATTCTGGAGACTGTG
Organism: Chamaecyparis obtusa; assembly: GCA_027943335.1. Classification (NCBI taxonomy): domain Eukaryota; kingdom Viridiplantae; phylum Streptophyta; class Pinopsida; order Cupressales; family Cupressaceae; genus Chamaecyparis; species Chamaecyparis obtusa. The sequence continues at coordinate 500,082 of BSBK01007336.1, read as the reverse complement.
GGAAATATAAATCACTTGTAAAAAAAATTTTGTACGAATTTGAAGTAGATGACTTCCTTTTGAGAGAAAATCGATTGTTTTTACTACAAGAACAAATCTCTCAATTTGAATCGAAGTTAACCCCCCCTATTGGTTTTTTTCATGAATTGGAAACAAGAAAACAGCCAGGACTTCTTTACTTTCGATATTTAGCTGAATTTATTCAGCGAGGCCTTAGAATAGGCTTAATGAATTCTGAATTAAATTCATTATTTTTAGTAGAAATGCCAATCTTCACTAGTTTTAATCAGAAGATGACTTCCGTACCAATTCACCCATCTTTATATGACCACGTGAGATTCTACCCACTCTACCCAGTACCGTCCTTTTCGAATCGAATTTTATTGATAGGGCCTAAGGAAACTGGACGATCATACTTGGCTAACTCAAAAGTCACATCACAAACCTTTTCCTAAGAAGGAAGTCAAAGAGAAGACAAAAGTGAAAAAAACTTCAAGATCTTTAAGAATGTATGAAAAAATTTTAGAGAGACGTGAAAGGAGAAAAGAAGAACGTCACCGTCGAACACAGCAAACCTTCGATGGAGAAGTGATTCACTATGTCAAAGCTGCTCTCTTGTTCACTCATACGTATTTAAGGAAAAGATTGTATTTCCCTATTTTGATAATAGCTAAAAATATTGGTCGTACTTTATTATTTCAAGTCCCTGAATGGGAGCAGGATTGGTCCAACTTGCAAAAGGAAGCATATCTCAAATGTAATTATGATGGATATGAACTGACAGACTCGGATGTCCCGAAGAAGTTCATAAAAGATTATATCAAAGAGGGTATTCAAATCAAGATTGTATATCCTTTTCACTTGAGACCTTGGTATGAATCTAACTCTACTGAGATTGACCAAAAAACAACTGGTTTCTTAACCATATATGGGACAGAAATTGACTTACCTTTCGGTAATCCCCCAAAAATGCCTTCTTTTTGGAAACCTATTCGTGAATGTATTTGGAATTACACGTCCGATCGGGCAAAACCTATTATCGAACCTATTTGCCAATTGATAATTATTATCAAACCTATTATCGAACTGATCCACCAATTGATAAATAAGAAAATTAAGACAGAGATCAAGATAGATACTCAGACAGAAATCAGAATGATTCGGACTAAGCCTATGTCTAATATTAAATTTTCTTTAGAGGTCATACAAGATGAACCATCTTCAATCCAGATGGAAAAAAATTGGGATCTTCTAGATCCAGCTTATTGGACAACCACAATGAATGATCGAATCAACCAAATGAATGAAGAGTATCTCTTCAATATAGATATTTATAATAAATTGAAAACTGATTTTAAACAAATAATGGATCAACCTTCTCCTGACATAAAATCTAGATTGAAAAAAGAGTGGACTCGAATCAAAATTTGGCGTTCGCTTTTCCAAAATAAATCTATTCGATTCATTAAGAAGAAATTGCCATGTTTTATGAAAGTTATTCATTTTAGGGTGAAATTAATACTTATTGATCTCAAGCACAAGCATTTACTTTTCTAGTTAGAGACCAGCGTCTTGGAGCTAGTGTAGGGTCTGCCCAAGGGCCCACTGGTTTAGGTAAATATCTTATGCATTCTCCTACTTGAGAAATTATTTTTGGAGGGGAAATGATGCATTTTTGGGATCTTCGTGCTCGCTGGTTGGAACCTCTAAGAGGTCCTAATGGTTTGGACCTGAGTAAGTTGAAAAAAGACATACAACCTTGGCAAGAATGACGTTCAGCAGAATATATGACTCATGCTCCTTTAGGTTCTTTAAATTCTGTGGGTGGTGTAGCTATTGAGATTAATGCGGTCAATTATGTCTCACCTCAAAGTTGGTTAGCCACTTCTCATTTCGTTCTAGGATTTTTCTTTTTCGTAGGTCATTTGTGGCATGCAAGAAGAGCTCGTGCAGCTGCAGCAGGATTTGAGAAAGGAATTGATCGTGATTTTGAACCTGTTCTTTCCATGACCCCTCTTAATTAAACCAAAGATAAAACTAGATAAATATCTAATTTCTTTTTATAAATTAAAAGGATATAACTATCCTTTGCCATTATTCTTCCAACTGAATCCTTGTTGCTCAGCTATAGCATAGCCGAGCATTTTTTTGGTACTGAACTAAGTTCTATCTAGGATTTTTTTTTTTCGTAAGTTAGGTTGAGTTGTTCGATGAACAAAAGGAGAGAGAGGGATTCGAACCCTCGATAGTTTTTAACTATACCAGTTTTCAAGACCAGAGCCATCAACCACTCGGCCATCTCTCCCGAATTAGCATAACTCATTTTATCCCGATAGATAATATCTATCTATAGGGAATATTATATAACTATATAACTATATATGATATTTATATATAGTGATGATAAAAAGAAAATTTTCTGACTCAAAATTTGAGAATTTCGATTCATTTATGATCAAATCAAAATCCGTAGTGCATTCCAAAATCAAAAATTGATAGGATAGGGATCGAATGGTATAGCCTTTTGAATATGTTGGAAGCTTTTAAGATAACAACCATGACTATTGCATTCCAATCATCTGTGTTTGCATTAATTGCAATTTCAATTCTACTAGTGATTGGTGTACCTGTCGCACTTGCCTCTCCTAATGGTTGGTCAAGTCAAAAAAATGTACTATTTTCAGGCGTATCATTATGGATTGGATCAGTCTTTTTAGTAGGTATTCTAAATTCTTTCATATCTTAAGATATATTGATCTTCTGGGTTTAAAATCTCCCCCCCCGGGGGGCCATTAGAAATAAATTCAATTATTCACAAAGGAATTTATGATAAATTAAAAAAAACCAGGTAATGAAGGTGCTGGGTTTTTATTAATATTATTGATAATCGATCAATCAATCTATTGGATGAAATAGAATAATTTACCTCCATAGAATGGTAATATATGGGTATATATTATACCCATATAATGAGTCAAATGCAGGTATGGTTGAATGGTATAATTTATCCTTGCCAAGGAGAAGATGCGGGTTCGATTCCCACTACCCGCCCATCTGTAGAATATAATTCTGGACTAGTTATCGTATTGGTTTAGTCATATTTGTATCGTATTTAGATTACTTGTGTCTTTGCAGAGACGGGATTTGAACCTGTGACTTCAAGGTTATGAGCCTTGCGAGCTACCAAACTGCTCTACTTTGCGTTATCCCTTCATATTAACCTTATTTATAATACCCCAAAATGGGTACATCGAGCAATCCCTTGGGTATACTATTCTCCCTCCCTATATAGGGAGGGACTTTTCTATCATAACAATAACCTGAAAGAATCCTTTTTTTTTTTGCCCTACCAACTCGATTTTGTTACCCTAGCCAACAAACATGTGTGAGCCATTTCACGGATTATATATCTGGATAATTCAAAGTCTCTATAATTGGCTCTGGGTCTTCCAGTCTTCAAACAACATCGACGAAGACGTGTAGGTGCACTATTACGCTGTAGAGATTGTAATTTTCTATAAATTTCCAATTTTTCATCCAGTGATGAGACTTCGCTCATCTCTTTTTTCAAAGATTGGCGAAGCAAATTATATTTCCTTTCCAATCTTTGTTTCTTTTTCTCTCTTTGAATGAGACTTTTTCTTGCCATAATGATTCAGTTACTTTATATAAATAATATAGATCAAATTTGAGATGGAGAAGTATTACGTGGATTAGTCCTTCTTTTTATGCATAGAGATTAGATTGAAAATCTAAAAAATGAAAAACAATTAACCAAATTTACCTTATGTAGAGGCGATTAAGAAAGCTGCATACGTGAATATATAGCCTATAGAAAAGTGAGCTAATCCAACTAATCATGCTTGAACAATGGAAAGAGCTACCGGCTTATCCCTCCATCGAACTAAATTAGCTAGAGGTGTGCGTTCATGAGCCCATGCAAGAGTTTCAATCAGTTCTTGCCAATATCCATGCCAAGAAATAAGAAACATAAATCCAGTAGCCCAAACAAGATGTCCAAATAAGAACATCCATGCCCAAACAAATAAACTGTTCATACCAAAAGGATTGTATCCATTAATTAGTTGTGAAGAATTTAACCAAAGATAATCTCTTAACCATCCCATTAAATAAGTGGAAGACTCATTAAATTGAGCTACATTTCCTTGCCATAAGGTGATATGCTTCCAATGCCAATAAAAAGTAACCCATCCAATGGTATTCAACATCCAGAAAACTGCTAAATAAAAAGCATCCCAGGCTGAAATATCGCAAGTACCGCCCCGTCCCGAACCATCGCAAGGAAAACTATAACCAAAATCTTTCTTATCAGGCATTAGCTTAGAACCACGCGCATCTAAAGTGCCTTTTACTAAAATCAATGTAGTCGTATGCAAACCTAGAGCAATAGCATGATGAACCAAAAAGTCTCCGGGACCAATTGTTAAGAAGAGTGAATTTTTATTATCGTTAATAGCATTCAACCAACCGAGTAACCATAAGCTTTTTCCCACATTGAATGCTGGATCATTTGCTGAAGATAAGAGCACATCAAAGCCATATAAGGTCTTACCATGAGTAGATTGTATCCATTGAGCAAATATAGGCTCAATCAAGATTTGCTTTTCTGGAGTACCAAAAGTGAGCATAACATCATTATGAACATAAAGTCCCAAGGTATGAAAACCTAGGAATAAACTAACCCAACTTAAATGAGATATTATGGCTTCCTTATGCTCCAACATTCTCGCCAATACATTATCCTTATTCTATTCTGGATTATAATCTCTAATGAGAAATATAGCTCCATGGGCAAATTCCCCTGTCATAGTGAATCCGGCAATGTATTGATGATGAGTATACAAAGCAGCTTGAGTAGTAAAATCTTGTGCTATGAATGCATAGGCAGGCAAAGAATACATGTGTTGAGCTACCAAAGAAGTAACAACTCCCAAAGAAGCTAGAGCAAGACCTAATTGAAAGTGAAGAGAGTTATTGATTGTGTTGTAAAGACCCTTATGCCCTCATCCTAATAAGCCTCCCGGAGGGACATGTGCTTCTAAAATATCTTTTATATTGTGTCCAATCCCAAAGTTGGTTCTATACATATGACCAACAATGAAAAACACAAATGCAAAATTTAAAAATGCAATTTAAGGATTTACCATTTTGAAACCCGAAATGGCCGACCTGGAAGCAGGAAAATAAATATTTCTGAAACCCGACATCTAAAAATCATGGGAATCTAAAATTTGAAATCTGAGTCAAGAATGAGGTAGACCCCACCCTAGGTCAAGGTCAAGGTCATCCCTGATCTAGGTCAGGGTCGAGGTCATCTTTGACCTTGAGGTCAAAAACCTCAGGACCTCAATCCAGAGTGCTAGGAAATGCAGAGATAAAGTGAAATCAGGTGGAGAGAAAAGTAGAACGATTGGAGAAAGCCAGATTCAAGAAAAGACCGAATCAAGATACTTGACATGACCCCAAACTACTTATTCAGGGGGCTAAACACTCTTATTATGGAAGTGCTTCTATTTTAAGATGATACATTAAGCCCCCACTTTAGCAAGAGTATGGATTCAATGCAAACTCTTGGTAAAGGAGAAGAAAGAAGAGATCCAAGTGGATTCAAAATGAGATAGGATAGAACTTAACTAGGGATACAAGCCCCCAGGCTAAGGATTCTAACTCAACATACATGCATGAGGGTGTGAAAATAAAAGGGAAAAAGACACAAAGGAGGGGTTAGTACTAAAACAAACCCAAATCAACTAGCATAAGAAACCTCACTAAGACACATTTCTCATAATAATAGCTCATATTTGGAAAACTATCATAAGAGCTTAAATGATTACATAAGAAAGACAAGAGCAATACTATAAATAACATAGCTTCATGATCTAGTCCTACTAGCATGAAAGCCAAAAGAAAGAAAAAAGAAAGTGATTACCTCACCTAGTAAGATGCCTACCTTACCATGAATCACCTTGGAGGGAGAGCCCTAACAGGTTCACCCATAAACTGTGCTTGCAACTGTAATGCATCTTTTGATAGCTTCTGGAATATCATTAGCTCCACCTTCTTGTATCACTATGAATATGAAATGCATGTCTCCTGAGGATTCAGCAACTTATGTGCATTACCTTTGGAAGATTTAGCATATAAATGCGTGTCTTTTTAGGATTTAGCAACTTATGTGCATTACCTTCTAAGATTTAGCATATTGAAATATTTGAAAAATGCATGTCTCCTCGGAATTTAGCAACTTATGTGTGTTACCTTCAGAAGATTTAGCATATAGATGTATGTCTTCTTCAAGATTTAGCAAGTTATGTGCATTACCTTCCAAGATTTAGCATGTAAAAATAAAAAGCTATAGTACAAAGGAGACCCTATATATGCCCCCCTTCTTATAGTGGCAGTCTACTAGACAGTATAAGGAAGAGGAAGAGGATACATACTTCACAATGCAAGGAGATAACTTGTTTACAACAATGTATACCATATTCTTAGTGAGGGATATTGACCCCAACATCCAAGAGTATAGATAATTGTGAAAAGAATATGTCACTCGTGGAAAAAGGATCCTCAAAGAAAAATATGTTATCAACAAGACCCCCACCAAAGAGGAGTGTTTTAGATAAAATATCATCTTTCAAAAGTGGGAACAAAGATTCAATCATCGAGCCCCCTGCAATCAAGAGGGAGAGGAATCTTTGGAATGAAGAAAATGACTCTAACACCAAAGCAAGGGTGAGAGTTTATAAAGAACATAATGTACAACATAGAGAAGAAGTGACGAACTAGGACAACAACTTCTCATGTAAGAAGGTTATCCATAGTCAAAACATCTATCAATATGATGAAATAATATTGCAATATAAACAAAGACCACTAAGCTAAGGAAAGCAGTTCCCTAGACAAAGAGAAAGAAGGAGGTACCTTGCCTCCCAGGGATAGAGACAAGGGGTATCTTTTTAAAACAAATGTCTTAGGAAAGATATCTTGAATAAGCATAATGTAAAACCATAAAAAAAAAAGAGAGCAAGAATACCAATTAAGCTCAAGACATAATATATGTTAAAATCCTAATGGATCCTAGGAGACTAGATGAAGATAAACCTCTTGCCCCCCAGTCATGATACAAGAGGGGAAGAAAATCTTCATTATATCAAGAGGAGGGGAATCCCCTATATCAAAATTATGAAGGAATTGTAACTGCATGAGAGTGAGATATAATTCATAAAGCAGCTCTTTCTCTAACATATAACTTGAAATGTTTACAATCAGCAAGTAAATGTGTATTGCTATAATGAAAAGGACATTTATATTTGTATATAAAGCATCTATTAGCATAGGTCTAAATACTTATTTCTTGGAATTCATTAGTTCAACATATACCTTCTTAGCCACTTCTTGACAAACATTAGGGTTATCTAAGATAGGGGTGGGGAGAATAATGTGAAGAGGATGATGATGATTAACATCACCTACCTTGACTTGAGATTTTGAACAACCAACACCATACATAATTGGTTTAGGGGGTATATGAACTGGAAACCTAATACCATGCTCATTAACTCCAAGTCCTAAACCTTTATAACCTTGTTTAGTCACCATATTATATCTGGTAGTGCACATATTATGTAAAGCTTCTATAGGAGGTGATTGTTTATCATGCTCATGAGTAAAGGTTGTATAAGGTGGAATAATAGGTTTTGAAGAAGTTTATTTACCCTTTCCTTTAATATCATCATGAATCAGAGGAGATGGTAAATCAAAGAAATCTTGCATATCCACATCCTAAACTATAGCTTGAATCCCATCATAAGTACGGGAAGAGTGAGGATGAACAGATGGAGAATTAGGTATCAGATTAGGATTAGGAAGATTAGGATTAGGATTGATAGGATTATGGTTAGGATTAATACGATTAGGATTAGGATTGATAGGAGATTGTGTATCATCTACCAAATTCTTCACATAGTCCAAAAGAGTAATAAGGCTACCACATAAATCTTTAATGAAATTTTTGAATGTAGGAAGACTAGTGTCGGTCGACTTCACAAAAGCATAGGCGAGAGCAAAGTGAAGGGAAATCAACGTAATGAAGTGAATGATACTCTCATAAAAATCATAGGTATTGTAAAGAGATGCTAAAAGAAGGGTAATAAGGAACATGACCACACACCAAAGCATCTTAAAAATCTCCATAATAAAATGAAATGCAAGAAATGTTTTTATATTTTATTTAATATGTAGATTTTTTGTATTTTTGAATTTTAAAATGCAAGAGCATAAACTAGATCTAATCTTAAGGGAAATCTAACACCAAAAAGAAAGAGAGTAAGCTTGTTGTGCTCACCAAAATGAATAGGATGAAATCAGGTCCACCCTAAAATGTATGGGGGAAATATGAGATCTAATTCTAAATCCAAATTTCCAAAGGAAAGATCCAAATTGATTAACCAAACGGTCAATACACAAAAGAATCAATCTATGGAGAATATGAATAAAGGATAAAACCTTATATTTCCTTATGGATAATATATGCTTTAAATTTGAAATAATTGAAAGACAAATACTAACCTCAAAATAGGGCAAATCTCAAAAATGCTGATTTCTGATGTTTGTGTGCAGTTTCAGGCAAGTCTGCAACTTGTTTTGGACTGAAAATGTTGAGACGAAGAAAACCCAAAAAACTTTTATCTTTTTGATAGCAAGTAGTCTTTGACCCCGATAAAAGGTCAAAGACTACTTTAAGATTTTGAAGGTCATCCTTGACTTTGTTCACAAATCTCGGAAGCTCACTGAAAAGGGTACCCAAATCCAAGCTCAGATCAGCAGTTCCACACTTGTACCTACAAAAAAAAGAGGGTTTTTGTTGTTTGTTTGAGGGGTTTGCCTTGCTCAAACCCCAGTTTGGAATCAACCTTAATATTGAAATTGAAATTGAGAATACTAGCAAGTAGTAGAAGTAGATCTAACAATGAAGCTATATAATTCAATAGATATGCAATTGTATTTGAAATGTAAACAAGTATATTGATACAAAAGCTTGAACACAACAATAGAAAATGTAAATCAAAATCATGAATGTAAACCCAAAACCTCCATCACTGTATGCTTGGAATCCACTTTGATAGAAGAATAAATAGATCTTAGAAGATGGACAAAGGATCTTGAAGGAAGATCACACCACCATGATGGCTAGATCTAGGGTTTGAGTGATGAATCTTGCATGCTTGATCCAAATCCCTTCAAAGGCTTGAATGCCTAAATCCTTGATCTTCAATGGAGAACTTGGATGGAGAAGAGGGCTTGAATGCTTCCTTGAGAATGCTTGATTAAATTCATACTTGATCTTGCTTGAGAGATTGTGGGTGCTCATGAATAATTGATAGAGAAAATGAGAGAGGAGGGCCTCCTTTTATATTGATCTAGGGCACAAACCTCTAAAGAAGTCTGACATTGGTGAATTAAATCCCAATTAACCTTAACCCCTAGAAATGGACCTATATTAAATGCAATTGAAGGATTTACCATTTTGAAACCCAAAATGGCCAACCCAGAAGCGGGAAAACAAATATTTTCGAAAGTTGACATTCGAAAATCATGGGAATCTAAAATTTGAAATCTAGGTCAAGGATGACGTAGACCCCACCCTAGGTTAGGGTTGAGGTCATCCCTAACCTAGGTCAGGGTCAAGGTCTTCTTTGACCGTAAAGGTCATCTTTGACCTTGAGGTCAAAAATCTTAGGACCTCAATCCAGAGTGCTAGGAAATGCAGAGATAAAGTAAAATCAGGCGGAGAGAGAAGCAGAATGTGGGGAGAAAGCCAAATTCAAGAAAAGACTTGATCAAGGTGCTTGACATGACCTCAAACTACTTACTCGGAGGGCTAAATGGTCTTATCCTGGAAGTGCTTACATTTTAAGATGATACAATCATGTATTAACAAAATTCATACAATGAAATGATACATGTGAAGAAATATCTCCTTTCTGTATTAGAATTTTACACACTACAATCAAATTATGTGAGAGGTCAAATTGCCTGAACACTAGCAAGTGGGACATCTAGACTTTTTATGTTCTTTGATTACCACATGAATTGAATATGATGATTCATATTCCCAAATTCATATCTAGGAGGATATTTTTATATGTGTCTAAAGATTTGTGTTTGCATTTTTTATACATGTAAATTTATCCTATGGATCAAGGAAATTTTATATTGTCTATTTAATTAATTCATTACTAAATTTTCTATACTTTACATCATTTAATCATTAATTCAATTATATGATTCATTAAATCAATTTGTATGTTAATTTTTCTATTAATAAACTCTTAATCAACATAAATCTATATATTACTATGTCTTTAATCCTTAATCCTACATAATCAAATTCATTTGTAAGTCCTCCACTACACGCATTGCATTCATTCAACAAAATTGGGATAAACAGTTAAATCTCTATCTCTCTTTTATCCTATATCCATCTCAACATAAAGATTTCTTATGAGGATTCCTATAAATCTACCTGCCCTCCTACTTTTAAGCCTCTCTATCTCTTGAACTCTTTAGAAATTTTCATTATTTCATGCTTAGTTTTGTCAGTTCAAATCCTCCTTTATTCATAGCTTCTTAGGCATTGTGTTGTTGGGAGCTCTAAAATGTTAGTGGCAAGATCTTGTAGATAGGAGGGCATTGGACTAGGAAATTTATTGAATACAATTTTTTTTAATTCATTATCTTTTTTTTGCATACGTGTTCCTTTCAGAGAATTCCATTGTTATGATGTTGGAAAAAGATATTCAATCTTAAGTTTTCGTTACCATCATAATAAATTTGGCATGTCTGGTGGGATAGTCTTTTTTCATTTGTTGAACTAGTTTTTTTCTGATAGAATTGGTTTATAGTTGCAAGTACAAATAGACCGCGGATGCATTTCATTAAGAAAAATGTGTGGTTTATTGTGATATGTTTGGTGAAAATTTCACATGTTTGATTATGACATCCTATTGTCAAAAATGATCATTTAACATAAAATTAAGTAAATTCAAATATTTAATTAAATTAATAACTCAAATAATATTTTTCTTGATACATCTACTAGGTTACAATAAAACCCCAATTACATTAATATAAAAAGTATGACCCTATTAAGAGATTAATGAGCTAATGTGAACTAGATCAACTAAATCTAATAGATACTATAAACAAATCTACTTTATTAACAATATTAAAATTTAAATTAAAGTTTGAACAAATGAAATTCCTTTATTTAAACCTCATACTATATCATATTTATATAAGTCTAATTTAAATCACAATCTACTTTAATATATTAAATTTAGTAGATATACCAATGTAAATCTAATTAAACAAGCCCCTTTTTATATAAATGAAATTAATAAACTTAATTCATTAATATTAAACTTAAAACCATCTTATAAACAAATAAATCTAAATTAATGAACCAAAAAGCTTACTATTAGAATTTAAAACTTTATAACATAATTAATTTCATTTTGTAAAATCAATTTTTGAATGGAATTCTTCAATGCACACTCACCCTAGGGAGGGTAGAGTAACCTTGAAAGGGATTATAATTTTATTACTGGTGTAAAATTATTCCTTGAAAATCCAAACAGCGAACACATAGGGTATTTTTTATAACTTTAAAATACATCATTGTATTTCATTTTAATGGCTTTACGATTTGTAGGAAATGAAAAATTTAATTAAGCATTATTTTTTTAATAATTTAAAAAAAAAATCAAAGTACAAAAATAAATAAAATTTCACATTTAGCTCCTACTTTTAAATTTATTTAAATTAACAATGAACAAGGCAAGGCTTACTAAATTCAATTTAATAGTATATTAACATATACATTGTTAATGAAAAATTTAAATAAATTATTTTAACTCTAAAAGATATTAACTTGCATCTTAAAGCCAAAACGTATATTTTAATTGCATGAATTAAAATAACCATATATTATAATTTCCTTAATTTTCAACTAACCCAAATGTTTAAAATTGAATGGAACTGTAAATTTTAGATTGTAGTAATAATCCATTTAATCTTAATCATAAATCCATAAGTTTCCTTATCTCAAATACATTGAATAAAAATGAAATTTATATCTCAAATATATGTTTTACAAGGAAATCCATGATTTCCAAATTACAACATAACTAGAAATCCAAGGTTATAACAAATTTTACAAGCTTCATTATCAAGCTCAACAGGTCTGCCAGGTCTTGAATCCAGCGGGTACCTGATCTAGAACAAGGTTGACCAAGGAGGCTCACCTCCCAACCTAGGCCTTTTCAAGGCCACCCCTAAGCTAAGGGGGTCCAGATTAGAATGGGATACAAATAGGAATCACCAAAAATTATAGTGGAAAACATTCAATAACAAGACACTTAAGAGAAAATCCCAACATAGTTTTAACAAGAGGAATGTATCCAAGAGACCTTTCTGAAACATGTGTAGTGGTGGACTCTTAGGAGAAGAAGCCACAATATTAAGTAAAAATCTTCACAAGCCACACATGGACTTGGAAATACCATCTTCAACAAGATGCAGTCTAAAAAAAACTTTCTTATGCTCCCAAGGTTCCCAAAGGCCATACTTGGCATCATGGGTATCGTGAAACCCCATGTTTATCCCTCCACACATGGGAGACTTTTCATAATCCTAGGTCTCTTCCTACTACCCTCTTCAAGGTTACTCTACCCTCCCTAGGGTGAGTATGCCTTGAAGAATCCCATTCAAAAACTGATTTTACAAATGAAAAACAATAATTTGCACATAAACTTTTTTAAAGCATAAACCATAAAAAAGCTATGGACTCCATTAATGGAGCTGCAAGCTCACATAGATGCAAGAAAATCAATTAATCTACAAGAGGCAAACCTTAATCCAAGCCAAGATTGAATTTCTTAAAATTGAGTTCTCCTTCCGAGTAAGTCTTTCCTAAGCTCCTTCCAATAAAAAATTGTCTCTAAAACTAGAGAGTGGGTGAACACTCAAGCCTTCCCTAAAATTTTTCCTATTTAGGCAATTCTCTTACGAACCAATCACAAAAGGGGAAGAAACTTCCATCCCCTTCTTCCCACTTGCCTTCCTTCTCCATAGATAGAATTGAACGCAAATTTGGGAAGAAGAGAGAGGTAAACCAAATCCTCACAACTCTCAAATTCGCACAACTTAGAAGTGAAGACTTTAGTTGTGTCAGAAATGTGATTAAAGGCACTTAATGGGATGAAAATGACCTCTAACCCCTAGGGTACCAACCTGGGGAGCTAAAATTGACCCTAGTTACCCCATGGGAGCTCAAAAGACCCTCATAAACTCCACCTAAAGTTTACCCACGGATTTCAAGTCAAGGTTGACTATCTTGAAACTTCCTAACCTATGGTAACTTAGTACTACACTATGATTAACCCCTAGTTAACCCTTGACTTAACCAAAATACAATTAACTAACCATGTCATCATTTATACAAGAAACTTCCATCCCCTTCTTCCCACTTGCCTTCCTTCTCCATAAATGGAATTGAATTCAAATTTGGGAAGAAGAGAGGTAAACCAAATCCTCACAACTCTTAAATTTGCACAACTTAGAAATGAAGACTTTAGTCATGTCATAAATGTGATTAAATGCTCTTAATGAGATGCAAATGACCTCTAACCCCTAGGGTGCCAACCCGGGTAGCTAAAATTGACCCCAGTTACCCCATGGGAGCTCAAAAGACCCTCGTAAACTCCACCTAAAGTTTAACCAGGGATTTCAAGTCAAGGTTGACTATCTTGAAACTTCCTAACCTATGGTAACTTGGTACTACACTATGATTAACCCTTAGTTAGCCCTTGACTTAACCAAAATACAATTAACTAACCATGTCATCATTTATACAACAATTACCAAAATTGGCATAATTTAATTTAAACAAATGATATGGCTTAATCACATACACATTTACTAAATTAAATACACACATGAAAACCACATTCAAAAATAAACAACTACACAATGAGGTCCACATTTCTCTATATAAAAAGGACCTTGGAATGCATGACATATAACATAGGTTCCAATACTGGATCCCTGATTTTAGATCGGTGGTCAACAATCCTTGCACACTCATTACACACATTAGTAGGTCCAAAACAACATGACATAAAACACAATACGTCATCAATATTGCATGGTATAAAACTATGTCTATGATTGAATTAATTAACATATCATTGGTTTCCTAAACCAATGTTCCATCACAATAGCATTTAACATCATAATACATTATACATGACATCACCATAACTAAAATTGAATCAAAACATATAGTATCTTGATTACATAATTAGGTACCAAACATATAACATAGGATTCAACATATTTTCAAATATTTAAGTGTCTCAATAGTCTAAGTATGTCCATGAAATAAGCACTAAAAGCATGGAAAGAAAAGTAGTAAAACTATGACAGTCAGGTAGGTCTCACAAAATATGTCCATAGCTTATAAGTTAGTTTCCTGATAACACTATGATGAGTAGCTTCCCCAAGAAACTTTCTCTTCTAGTTACTCTATATATTACTCGTGAGTTGATAGGATGTCACATCAAGATCTAAATATCAGGCTAGGTTAACTAGATTAATCATTGAATATGATCTTCAAAAAGTGCACGATCATGGTCTATTCTAGAGGTTTGTGTTTGCATACAATAAAGTATTTACAAAGGTTATAAAACTTGGGATTGTGCATTATAGTTACATATGTTTGAGGGTTCCTATCACCTTTTCATTAAATCTATTTTGTGCATATCCAACTAAATCTTTTATTTCTACATCTTTGAGGAATGTTCATAACCCGTTATTTGTAGATTTGATAATAAGAGGGTGCCTAAAATGACAAAACCCAACTTGGCAATAGTTCCATTTTTGTATTACTTCAAAATTTGTTAAAGAATTTTTTATAGACATTAAAATAGCCTAACGTGAACTTCCACATTTTTAGCATCATTACATTATATTTAATTTGTGTGGTATGAAGAATTTTTTATAGACATTTAAATTGTCTTACCTGAACTTCCACATTTATAGCATCATTTCATTTTATTTAGTTTGTGTGGTAGTAAGTTTTTCATTTCTTGTTAATGTGATTAGTTCTTTTTTGTTAGTTCTTTAGTTTTTGGAACTAATCTTTGTAGACTAATAGGATTTATAGCCTATCCTCATATGTCAAAGACTATGCTATGAAACTACTAATGATGTTTGATGGAGGTTGAATGTCAAATAATTATGATTTTGAAACTATCTTTCTCATTTGAGCTTAGATCACATTTCATTAGGTATTTAAAATGAACCAAGTGTTTCACATGTCTAGTACACTTGCACACTCTTTGTGATTTATAATTCCAAGGTTTCATCAAAGTATCCTATCCTATTGCCTCTCGATGGAAAATGGGCATAAGAGAACTGATAACATATTATTTTTCTAAAATTAGAATATGGCCCATTCTCGATGGGAAAAGAGGTACTCACACCAAGAGGACGAGTCCCCAAAGTGGCATTTTTATTTTGACCAGCTATATAAATTGGGTAATAGAAAAGCTTCTAGCTTCTTGGTATGTGAGCCAATTCATTAGATCCATGTGTAAATTAACACTTATGTATGTGATATATAAGACCTTTAAACAGACTATGATACCTCCTTTAAGATTGGGGAGAGCTAACACTTGAATAGATACCAAGTCCTTGAATTCTTCTTAGACAACATTTTTAGTAGCCTAGCCTTATTTTGGACCAAACATTATGATACATTTAAGTGCAAGGGTGGGGAAGAATATAACCCCAAGATACTCAATAATAAGAGACAAAAATCTTTAGCTTTGTATAGTATTTTTAAATCTTTCTTTTGCAAGGAGAGAGATCCCTTATTTTTTGGCTCTTGAAGAGACAAAAAAGTGGCCACACCCATTCTAAGTGTCAGAAGGCTTCTTGAGTCTATGAAGATTCCAAGTTTTGCGCTATGGTATTGAAGTGACATTAGTTCCTTAGGCTAGAAAGTGTCAATGTTTTTTATTGTGCTATATCAATGGAAATTTAGGCTTTGAGGAGCCATTGAACATAATCATTTGCACTTATATTTCCCATCAAACAAACAAACATCGTGTCTTTGTGTTTGAAGTGTATTCTTGTCACATTTGATCATTAAAAAAAAAAAAAGAAAAACTTAAGAGAAACATTGAGATCACATTTCACTACAAGTCAAACATTGGTATAAACTCCAAAATATGTCAACAAGAGTTAAAAATTCGAATGGAGAACAAGAGCAAAACAATCTTTGAGATCTTTGAAAAAGAGGACTTTTTTATATATATATTTTTTATTTATTTGAATCCAGAGCTTCTACTTCAATATGAATTGAAGAATTAATTTGGAAGGAAGACAAAAATAAAGTATCATACATACACTTTATTTTTATATATTCTATTCCAATTTAAGATTGTGTCTTCTCATATAAAGATAATCATTAATTAAGATAAAAAGAAGAATTTCTTTATGATGTGTCCTTCCATATTAAACTAAGCATGAAGTAACTTAGAGGTAAGAATTTTTCTTTCATCTATATTTTAGTATACTCTTATAATATTCTACATTCATAAAAGTTTAACTAAATTGCACATAATAATCTTTTTCTTCCCATGATATAATTTATTATTATTATATTTCTTACATTTGCATCTTGTCCATACATAAAATCATTCGTTTCTTCCTTTCATAGTTCAAATAATTACAACATATTTATGCTCATTTTATTGATGTCATTTCAAGCTTTCCCTCCTTTATTCAAAGTTGGACCAAACGTAAGCAATAAACTTAGGTTTTGAATTGTCCCGTTTTATCAACCAATATCTTTACTTCATTATTTCCTTTATCCCACGATCCACCCAACAAAAGAAATCTACAATGCATACCATAAAGGTGAAATATTCTTTGGAATTTACCAACGAAAACTTAAAGACAGATCTGAAACATCATGGGTAGGGGAAAGGACCCAGTAGTGGCCCAGGCTAACTTCGCTCACCTAGAACTCCTAAACCGTAAGGTGGATTTTGTTGATTTTTTTGGCATGTCTCCGTAGGTGAGTTAAGAGCTTAAAGCTAAGGTTTCAGCTTTTGGGTATTCACAAATCTCTTTGTAGAGATCATGGAGCGCCAAGTGGTCTAAAAGTACCATTTTAAAACGCTTGCCCGATACCCACCATGTTTCTCACCAATAACCGATCACTCAAATGACCCAGTACTTGTGTTCAAATGGCCCAATACTTTTGATCAAATGATCCAGTAATAATTATGAAATGACCCAATAGTGGTGCACAAATGAGCCAATTACTAAAAAAAAATGATCCACTATTAGTACATGTGCGTTCAGCTATTGGGTATGTTACTAACACTTAATGTGTTTTTTTTGTGGTTAGTTATTGGGGCTCTCTATGACACAGCTATAACAGTTATTGGACCCCCTGTTCGCTATTGGGTCCTTTCCCCTAGTGTCTTCCAGTTTAAGTGAGCTATAAAGAAAGGAAGGAACAGAATACGGACTTCTGTCATCAAGCACATACAGATGGGAAAGGAATCAATGTACAATCAGAATTTGCGCAACTCTTTCCACGCATTCAATCAAATCTTGTCTTGCGGGACTTCATACAATGAGCCCACAGCCAAGTACGAAGACAGCTCCCTAACATCGCACAAAATATTCAGACGTGAAAGGTGCAGATTTCATCCGAAGAGTATTGATTGCATTCCATAGAGTTT
Organism: Chamaecyparis obtusa; assembly: GCA_027943335.1. NCBI lineage: Eukaryota > Viridiplantae > Streptophyta > Pinopsida > Cupressales > Cupressaceae > Chamaecyparis > Chamaecyparis obtusa. The sequence continues at coordinate 482,239 of BSBK01007336.1, read as the reverse complement.
TATAAATACAAGATAAGAAATAAATTAGATGTCGTAGATTATGTTTTTAGAGTATTATAAATTGAGATTGTAATTTTTAAATTTATAAATAAAAATGATAAATGAAATTGAGAATCTTTAAGGTAAATTGGTATTATTGAGTAGATCCATGAGATTCCATAATATATGAGATCGAATAATGTGTAAGATTATATAAGTGTCTGATACCAAATTTAAAATTTGTATGAGCTAAAATTTAACTTATGATTCAATCAATCTTAGGATGACATTTTACATAGACAATTTGATTTATAAATTTTTTTAAAATAGTGTGTATGTTGATAGAAAGTGATTATACATCTCAGTATCATTAGATTTAAAATTGAAAATTTAAATATCTAAAATCAAACAAATAACACACAGCCATTATATAGTCTAGAAGATCACATTGCGACTAGTATGGAAAAACTACTACAAACTATGTCAACTTAGAATGAAATGGTGTGTTTTGTAAAACAAAAGTGATGCTTTTAGGTTTAGGGCTAGTGTGTGCCAAAAGAACAAAGTTAGATGTTTAATCATGTAAATTAACACAACAAATACAATTAAACCATACAAGTCAAGAAATATCTCCTTTGTGTTTTGTAATTTTACACTCTATAATTAAATTATGTGAGAGGTCAAATCATCTTAACAACAAGTGTAAAATGTAAGGTTTTTATATGTTTTGATTATCGTATGAATTGAATATGACAAATCATAGTCTCCATTTAACATCTAATGAATATGAGGCTATTTCTTTTAAGTGCATAAAGTTTTGTGTTAGCATCTAATGACAAGAAAAAATACTATTTACTATAATAATTTTGTGGATGTCATGCTCCATCTGAGAATATTTAGATAAACAATGTACAATGCATACACAACATTTTTTTTTTGTCTAATAATATGTAGTTATTTACATCAAACACAAAAATTTACTCGCACTCATGCAACATGATACAAAGAAATAAATGATGATGTTTAAAATTGATAACAAATGTTGATGGAAATATGTTGATTCTTGAAATTTGGCTAAGTGTGAAATTTTATAGAATCTACCAAAATATAGAATCTTTATTATAATTCCTATGAATCTGAAAGCATTCTCAAACATCTTGAAAGTATTACATAAAATGTAACTTAAAGTATAAGAAAACTTAAATGTTACATTTAATGTAACATCTTGGGATTGAAAATGGACTATGAATACATCAAGGAACAATGGTATCTAAGAAAATAATTTTTTAAACTAGAGCTTGTAAAACAACTCTATATTTCATATGTGCTAATCTACTTAATTATTGTATGCATGCTATAGAATGTATCGGATGCACTAAAGAAGTGTCATGTGCACTAAAATAAGTCTTATATGTGCTAAAAACAAATATTGATGTGCTAAAATATTCATCATATGAACTAATCCATGCTTTAGATATGCTAATATGTGCTTTGGGTGTGCTAAACTACCTCTTTTCATATGGATTCACTAAAATAGGTATGTTTGGGGTTCTAACTCCCACATCACACCAAGTACAAGGTGAAGCACTCACACAAGTATAAAAAGGCTATAACCAAGCATAGCCATAATCACTATACAACAACAAACTCAACATTAAATAGGTATAAGCTCAATTAATAACATAATAGGTGCATAGCCCGATAATGGTAGTGTCATCACATAGCCCAGTGGTAAATGAAATGGCCCATCGCCTCGCCATATGATGAATCATGTGGCACCAAGAAATCCTTTGAGAAATTGTGAAATAGATTTTTCTTTGGAAGTTTTGTCCATTTTATTTGATTTTACTAACTTTATGAGATTTTCTAGTTCATTGGATTTGATTGGATTATGCCCTTCTAATTTGTTCTTCATTGGCTCCCTCTATGGTTGATTTGTGCTTGCTAGTTTTGAAACAAGAAAATGCTTGTTTGAATGAGTCAATGTGTAGTTGCAAAACTATGTTTATGAGGTGTATACATGCTAGGTATATTGTGATCCTTTGGATGTCAAACCATTGGACACTTAATTATGATTTGACTTGTGTATATTTGATTGGGATCTCATGTAAACTGTATGGCTTTTGTGATATATGGGCATGGACTTTGTATTGTTGACTTATGTAATGTTTATGATTAATTAAGGGAAGCATTTTGGAATTGTATTTATTTTATGATATCTTTATGTATAATGGATCCCTTATGGATATACTCTCTTTATGGTATTCCCATGATTTTCTCATGCATGGATGGACATTGTTATTTGGTTGCTGAGGGTTATGTAAACAACATGTAATTCTTGTTGACAGGGGTTTCATGGTGTTATTACTAATGGATGTCATGCTTCATCTGAGAATATTTAGATAAACAATGTACAATGCATACACAACATTTTTTTTTTGTCTAATAATGTGTAGTTATTTACATCAAACACAAAAATTTACTCGCACTAATGCAACATGATACAAAGAAATAAATGATGATGTTTAAAATTGATAACAAATGTTGATGGAAATATGTTGATTCTTGAAATTTGGCTAAGTGTGAAATTTTATAGAATCTACCAAAATATAGAATCTTTATTATAATTCCTATGAATCTGAAAGCATTCTCAAACATCTTGAAAGTATTACATAAAATGTAACTTAAAGTATAAGAAAACTTAAATGTTACATTTAATGTAACATCCTGGGATTGAAAATGGACTATGAATACATCAAGGAAAAATGGTATCTAAAACAATAATTTTTTAAACTAGAGCTTGTGAAACAACTCTATATTTCATATGTGCTAATCTACTTAATTATTGTATGCATGCTATAGAATGTATCAGATGCACTAAAGAAGTTTCATGTGCACTAAACTAAGTCTTATATGTGCTAAAAAAAAGTATTGATGTGCTAAAATATTCATCATATGAACTAATCCATGCTTTAGATATGCTAATATGTGCTTCAGGTGCACTAAACTACCTCTTTTTATATGGATTCACTAAAATAGGTATGTTCGGGGTTCTAACTCCTACATCACACCAAGTACAAGGTGAAGCACTCACACAAGTATAAAAAGGCTATAACCAAGCATAGCCATAATCACTATACAACAACAAACTCAACATTAAATAAGTATAAGCTCAATTAATAACATAATAGGTGCATAGCCCAATAATGGTAGTGTCATCGCATAGCCCAGTGGTAAATGAAATGGGCCATCACCTCGCCATACGATGAATCATGTGGCACCAAGAAATCCTTTGAGAAAGTGTGAAATAGATTTTTCTTTGGAAGTCTTGTTCATTTCATTTCATTTTACTAACCTTATTAGATTTTCTAGTTCATTGGATTTGATTGGATTATGCCCTTCTAATTTGTTCTTCATTGGCTCCCTCTATGGTTGATTTGTGCTTGCTAGTTTTGCAACAAGAAAATGCTTATTTGAATGAGTCAATGTGTAGTTGCAAAACTATGTTTATGGGGTGTATACATGCTAGGTATATTGTGATCCTTTGGATGTCAAACCATTGGACACTTAATTATGATTAGACTTGTGTATATTTGATTGGGATCTCATGTAAACTGTATGGCTTTTGTGATATATGGGCATGGACTTTGTATTGTTGACTTATGTAATGTTTATGATTGATTAAGGGAAGCATTTTGGAATTGTATTTATTTTATGATATCTTTATGTATAATGGATCTCTTATGGATATACTCTCTTGATGGTATTCCCATGTTTTTCTCATGCATGGATGGATATTGTTATTTGGTTGCTGAGGGTTATGTAAACAACATGTAATTCTTGTCGGCAGGGGTTTCATGGTGTTATTACTAATGGATATTCAAGTAATGGTTTATAATTATTGTGTTGGGATATCTCATTGTATTCCATGTGTGTGATTGAATAGATCTTTAGCCATTAGTGGGAGTATCTTGCCAATGGCGGACTGGGGCACAAAGTGTCCACTAAGGTAACCCATTCAAGAGTGTTAATAAAGTGAAAATATAATAAATAATAAAATGAATGGGGTTATACCACTATTTCTAAGAAAGGGAGATACTAAATGTGTAGGCTAGGGTGTATTGCCCATAGTGGACCTGCGTATACTGGCCACTAAGATACCTCCTACATGCCTTATATGGCCTAGTTGTTCCAACCATGGATGTAGTCGAGAAAAGATAGGATGTATTGACATGTCAAGGTGACAAGATGGATGAGTATGAATAATTATATGTTAGATTACATATTTGATGGTTGTTTGGTACTTTCTAACCATATGAAAGTGTGCCCACCATATCATATAATGATGGGAATGCATTTTTAATCTTATCAAAATGATAATCTTTATAATCATCTTTTAAATTAATATATTATAAAAGTTATATGTTATCATAGTGTATAAATTAGAAATACAATATTTTTACTAGTAAAGTGAAAATAGTTTTCCAAATTTAAAATTAAGATGGCTAAACTAAATTATGAAATTAAAAATAAACATACTACAATCAAATGTAGCTGGTATCAAAAGGTGATTTCACAAGGAAAGATTAAATTATTTTTCAATTATAAGTTTTTGTAGGGAATCAACCAAAGATTCATGAATATTTTGTAAGATCAAATAGTCTTGTGGATAAATCACAAATTTTTTAGTCACCTGCATTTGAAGGAGGTTTTAGTCGACATAGTTTAACTAAGGGTATTTAGTTGAGTTCCTTGATGTGAATGCAAAAGGAATATTTCTTATGTCAACTATGATGAACCAAAAAGTCATTAGTATTTTGGAATTGTAACTTATTGTATTGGATTTTCCTATAAATCTTGAAACTTCACATGTTTTCCCTACTAATATTCAAATAGATTATCAACAGGGTATAATTTTTTTATAAAAAAATTATTGATTTTCCTAATAGTAAGGTGCATGCACTGTTGGAGAGACTTTGGGATATAAAGGATGTGTGTGTGTGTGTGTGTGTGTGTGTGTGTGTAATAATAATAATAATAATTTATTAGAGTATAGTGGGTGCAGAATAACTAAAAGAGGGGTTAAAGTTATTCAATACAAAGAGAAGTACAAAGAAAGAGGGCCAACTGCCTAGTTGGAGAAAGGAGCACTACACAACTATGTCTTTATTCACTAATTCTTCTAGCATATCAAATGATTTTGAGGATAATTTTCATCTATACACAATATTCAAACCCTACATTTTATTAGAAGCCCATATGGCTATACAATTTTCTACTCCTCACAGATGTTAATAAAAGTAAAAAATTACAAAGAGCTACATTAATTGAGAATGTTTTGGGTAACAAAAGCTAAGAGTTGACTGACATCATCTATCCATTTCTCATTTAGTAGAGTCACCATAACCTAATAATCATATTCATAATTAATCCATTTGCAAGAAAGAATACAACATTAGTCAAAAAATAATGATGAAAGCTTTCACATCATTATTTATATTAAAACCTTTATAAATAGAAAAAATAAATTGACCATCTCCAATGCTATCATTACCTACTCTATGAATACAAGCATGACCAATATTCACTCAAGAAGAGCCATTGGTGTTTTTTTTCAAAAAACCTTGAGGAGGAGAGACTCACTAACCATCCAAATTTATCTTTTATAAAGGATTTTTATATCTATTCCTCATGACCTACCTACAACTCCTCACCCCAAGAGAAGGATCCTCTCCTTCAAGAGGAATATTGAACTAACTATAGATATCAACATCTCTAAGATCCACACCTCCAGCAAAGTCATAGTTTTTTGAGATAGTCTCAAGAAAAGAGTGAATAAATTTCAACCACAAATGTTGAAGTATCCTAGCATCATGAAAAATTAAATCAAATATATCACATAGTTAAAGTGGGTCCTATAACCTAGGCAACCTAAAGAAAATAATTATTAACTAGAGGCTTACCCTAGTAGAACCAAAACTCATCCGAAGAAGAGACATGCAAGTAGGCTTGATTCCATACTCTCCACCAAAAGTGTCAAATTTCCTTAGAGAAAGAGCATTGGAATAAAACATGAGAAACACATTCCTTGTTATTATGGCACAAAATACACATAGAGGGACAAAGGAAGCCTTGCTAGAATAAATTATCCCAAGAAAGACATTAATTTTGAACCACTAGTCATATTAAATAGTTGTGTTTGGCCCAATAATTTTGTTTCCATAACTATTTCAACCAAGGCATATATACCTTCCAATAGTTTCCTAACAAGCACCAAGTACCCTGCAGAAACAAAGTACTTATCAGATGAATATCTATACCACTTTTAAACATAATTTGGTAACAAAATTTACTTTCTTAGCATTTAATGCATTTTATAAATTATACCAAACAAATTATGGCATAAAATAGTGATTTGTGAACATTTCTTTGGGGATTTCATTTATAATGATTTAAAATTACATTTTTTTATATTTTAGGTTAAGTTTCAAGAAGTTTCTAATTTATTTAATTACTTTTTATTGATTAAAATTTTATCATAGCATAGTTGTTTTACCAAAAATAATTTATTTTGAATATTTTATAATTTTTGGAATAATTGAATTAAGTCCAATAAGTTTGCAAATTTTATAGTAATGTTCTTTTGAAATATTATGTATTATTAATTTGTAACTAAGACTATTATAAATTTACACTTGAAATTTACTGTAATGTTTTCTCATTACCTTGTTGGGTAAATGCATGGAAAAGTAGGACAAGTTAGTAGCTTGAAATGTTTTGTAAAATGTATTTTATTTTGAAAAATATTACATTTATCATTTAAAAACCTTTAAATTCATATATTTTATAATCTTCACGTATTTACAATCCTAAAAGTTAGATATCTAATATGGATCATAATTTAATGTAATGTTATTTACTTTCAATTTTATTGGACCCTAAATGTCAAAGAGAAAAAAATTGAGATGAAGTAAATTTTATAAACCTTAAAAACTATCTAGTTAGTTTGTGAGAGGAAAAAATCAATGAAAGTGGATGACGAGTTTTCCATACACTATCTAAATTTCTCATAGCCTCATCAACCCATTTAAACCATGTATCATCCTTTATTATAATTATGAAGATATACACAAGTCTAAATTTAAATTAAAAAAAAAATTCAATAATAGAACTAAGGAAAGAGAACTAATTACCACCCATAATCCAATTATCATTCACTCCTTTCTCACCCATCCATCCAATAACTAACTTTAAAGAAACCAATTTTATTTAACTAAAATCCCATTAATAGATTTCACATGGACCAATAGCTTCCCACGTGTTCGGGCCCAATAGTTATGATGTAGGGAACCCCTTCTAAAACACCAAAATAGCATAGTTCTCTATGCTATATGAGGATTACTAAAGCCAAGATACATTCAAAGAATAACCAATAAAATTAGATATAAATTTCAAGAATAGGAATAGTTAATATTATATTACTTCAATACAAAGAATCACAAATATTTATATTTTGCAATGCTTAGCCTTGTGGGTTTTATCAATCTTACAAGAAAAACTACAAATCTTCTCTCAAATGAAGGACAATTATTCTCAAATTCAAATTATCACTCCATTTTGAATGATACACACCATGGAAGAAGATGCACTCAACCTTGGATCAACTCTCAATAATCCACTCAACTCTCTAGTTAAAATCACATTGATCCACTAAATTTTGGATCAACTATCAATGATCCACTTAATGATCTAGATTAACTTTAAATAATCTACTCAACTTTAGATGATCAAAAAATTATTCCACGCCTTCCTTTTATTGAACAACACATGGATATTAATAAAAGAATCACATAGCCAATATATGACCTTTCATCTTCCCCAGGAGGGCTCCTAAAAGGCATCTTTTCAATTTTCCAAAGTGAGTGCCCAAAACAATGCATTTTCCTTTTTAATGTGTAGCTATTAATAAATATGAGTACATAAATTCTCCCCTTCATTTTTCCTACATAAAGAAGTGTTTTCTAGTATTTTAACACCATAAATGATTAAAAAAAAAATTCCCTTCAAAATTACAATTTCATTGAGCATAGGCCATAAATATTAAATAATTTCAATCTTCTTTGTCCTCTTTGGTACTTTCCTATGTATATGGATACCTATGTATTCTTTCAACCATTTTTAACCACCTAACAATCATAGAAAAAAATAAGAATATTTTTTGGGTGATGTAGTATATTGTCATAAACCCCTAGATGATCTTCTATGAGATGCATGTGGTAGGGAAATTTTATGAGCTTGGTCACATGAAATGGAGTAGGATGGTTGAGCCATCCTTCTAAATTACAAAAAATATTCAATGAACTCCATCACTATAATAGGTACCTCCAACTAGTTCTTCGTTCTCCTATTCTAGCCGCTAGCCAAAACAAGGACCCTCCTTCTCTAAAAAGTCTATTCTAGTCTCATCTTACTTGATTTAAAATCAAATACCCCATATCTTGACCTCCACCACCATATCTGGTCTGCAAACCTCTTTCTCAATAAGGAATATTCTCCTTCATATTTGGATATTATCCTCCAAATATTGATCCACTCAACATTCTTTCTCATCTCATTACTCAAAATCCCTGTGTTCATGTTTGTGATTTTTTACCCACCCAAGTCTACCTATCTCCACCAAGTGAATTTTGCAATCTCTTGTACACTCACCACAAAACATACACTTCTCTAGAATCTTTTTTTTAAAACTAACCTCTTTCTTCTTGGATGATCAAAGCTAAACATCATCATAATGCCCTCCAAGAGACATTTGGGTATGTGCAAGATCATGAGGGGCCAAAAAGTGGCGATGTCAGTTCAAAACTTTGACAATGTAGCTAATGACTTTTTTTTCACCCAAATTTCATAAAATGAAAAGGGTATCTTAAGGAGATCATCAGCTTTCTATTGATATAATTGCTGTCAAATTTTGAATTCGGTAAGTAATTATTAGTTATTTTCTAATTGAGCTACCTCTAAAGTGCTGATTTATATACTGATTGAAAAATGACTATAACTTTCAAACAGTATAACATTTTTGAAATCCGAAAAATGTGTCACATTCTATGTTTCACCTACTATAAGGAAATTATTTTTTTTTTGAATTTTGTAAAGTTTTGAATGAGTTAAGGTGGTCAGACATGGGAGTTTTTTTTTATTCTGAAAACGGTGTAGCAAAAAATTCATAATCAATTATTTTTTTTTGGAATAAAATTACAAAAAAATATGTGTCACATCTGGGCATGAGTCTACTACTTATATATAAAATCTTATAATAAAATATTATCATTTGATTATGATTAAGGTGGTCAGACATACACCTACCTTTTTTTTTTCCTGAAATTTTTGTACTGCTGCATTGAAATCTATACTTTTCACCAATCATACTAACTTTTTCTCAAAAAAGGCCTAGTAGTTTAGAAACTACATTCAATTTTCTATAGATTCTATTCTTACAACTTTTTGATATTAGGTTCATAGCTAGTTGAAATTTTCACGTCAAGTTGACTAACCCTGATTTGCTGATTTTTTATTGCCACTTAAGGGCATAGTTTGGCCCCTCATGATCTTGCACATACCCATTTATCAAATTTTCTTATATGTTTATCTATTCGAACACTATCCATAGCTAAAATCTCTTTCTTATCTTATTTCATGCCTTCCTAACAACATGCTCCTTTATCTTCTTTTACATAATTATCTACCACAACATTATCCAATA